>JANJGN010002245.1:0-80320 GCA_026770705.1 Isurus oxyrinchus
CCCCGTCTCCCTCAATCCCCACCTACCCAAATTCACCCTGTCTCTCTCAATCCCCACCTACGCACCTTCTGCCGTGTCCCTCAATCCCCACCTACCCACCTTCTCCCTGTCTCCCTCACTCCCCACCTACCCACCTTCTCCCCATCTCCCTCAATCCCCACCTACCCACCTTCTCCCCATCACCCTCAATCCCCACCTACCCACCTTCACCCCGTCTCCCTCAATCCCCCACTACCCACCTTCTCTCCAACTCCCTCAATCCCCACCTACCCACCTTCTCCCCCTCTCCCTCAATCCCCAACTACCCTCCTTCTCCCCGTAACCCTCAATCCCCTCCTACCCACCTTCTTCCCGTCTCTCTCAAACCCCACCCACCCACCTTCTCCCCGTCTCCCTCAATCCCCACCTACCCACCTTCTCCCCTTCTCCCTCAATCCCCACCTACCCACCTTCTCCCCATCTCCCTGAATCCACACCTACCCACCTTCTCCCCGTCTCCCTCAATCCCCACCTACCCAACTTCTCCCAATCTCCCACAATCCCCGACCTATTCACCTTCACCCCGTCTCCCTCAATCCCACCCTACCCACCTTCTCCCCGTCTCCCTCAATCCCCACCTAACCATCTTCTCCCTATCTCCCTCAATCCCCACCTACCCACATTCTCCCCATCTCCCTCAATCACCACCTACCCACCTTCTCCCTTTCTCCTCAAAACCAACCTACCCCACCTTCTCCCCTTCTCCCTCAATCCCCACCTACCCACCTTCTCCCCGTCTCCCTCAATCCCCACCTACCCACCTTCTCCCCGTCTCCCTCAATCCACACCTACCCACCTTCTCCCCGTCTCCCTCAATCCCCACCTAACCAACTTCTCCCCAATCTCCCACAATCCCGACCTACTCACCTTCACCCCGTCTCCCTCAATCCCACCTACCCACCTTCTCCCCGTCTCCCTCAATCCCACCTACCCACCTTCTCCCTGTCTCTCTCATCCCCACCTGCCCACCTTCTCCCCGTCTCCCTCAATCCCCACCTACCCACCTTCTCCCCGTCTCCCTCAAATCCCCACCTACCCACCTTCTCCCCGTCTCCCTCAATCCCCACCTACCCACCTTCTCCCCGTCTCCCTCAATCCCCACCTACCCACCTTCTCCGCATCTCCCTCAATCTCCACCTACCCAGCTTCTCCCTTTCTCCCTCAAAACCAACCTACCCACCTTCTCCCCTTCTCCCTCAATCCCCACCTACCCACCTTCTCCCCGTCTCCCTCAATCCCCACCTACCCACCTTCTCCCCCGTCTCCCTCAATCCCCACCTACCCACCTTCTCCCCGTCTCCCTCAATCCCCACCCTACCCAACTTCTCCCCGTCTCCCTCAATCCCCTCCTACCCACCTTCTCCCCCGTCTCTCTCAAACCCCACCTACCCACCTTCTCCCCATATCCCTCAATCCCCACCTACCCACCTTCACCCCGTCTCCCTCAATCCTCACCTACCCACCTTCTCCCTGTCTCCCTGAATCCAGACCTACCCACCTTCTCCCCGTCTCCCTCAATCCCCACCTACCCACCTTCTCCCCGTCTCCCTCAATCCTCACCTACCCAACTTCTCCCCATCTCCCACAATCCCGACCTACTCACCTTCACCCCGTCTCCCTCAATCACACCTACCCACCTTCTCCCCGTCTCCCTCAATCCCCAACTACCCACCTTCTCCCCATCTCCCTCAATCCCCACCTACCCACCTTCTCCCTTTCTCCCTCAAAACCAACCTACCCACCTTCTCCCCTTCTCCTCAATCCCCACCTACCCACCTTCTCCCCGTCTCCCTCAATCCCCACCTACCAACCTTCTCCCCGTCTCCCTCAATCCCCACCTACCCACCTTCTCCCCATCTCCCTCAATCCCCACCTACCCACCTACTCCCCGTCTCCCTCAATCCCCACCTACCCAACCTTCTCCCCGTCTCCCTCAATCCCCTCCTACCCACCTTCTCCCCGTCTCTCTCAAACCCCACCCACCCACCTTCTCCCCATATCCCTCAATCCCCACCTACCCACCTTCACCCCGTCTCCCTCAATCCTCACCTACCCACCTTCTCCCTGTCTCCCTGAATCCAGACCTACCCACCTTCTCCCCGTCTCCCTCAATCCCCACCTACCCACCTTCTCCCCGTCTCCCTCAATCCCCACCTTCCCACTTTCTCCCCCTCTCCCTCAATCCCCACCTACCCACCTTCTCACCGTCTCCCTCAATCCCCACCTACCCACCTTCTCCCCGTCTCCCTCAATCCCGACCTACCCACCTTCTCCCCGTCTCCCTCAATCCCCACCTACCCACCTTCTCCCCGTCTCCCTCAATCCCGACCCTACCCACCTTCTCCCCGTCTCCCTCAATCCCCACCTACGCACCTTCTCCCCATCTCCCCTCAATCCCCACCTACTCACCTTCACCCCGTCTCCCTCACTCCCCACCTACCCACCTTCTCCCCGTCTCCCTCAATCCCCACCTAGGCACCTTCTCCACACCTCCCTCAATCCCCACCTACCCACCTTCTCTCCATCTCCCTCAATCCCCACCTACCCACCTTCTACCGTCTCCCTCAATCCCCACCTACCCAGCTTCTCCCCGTCTCCCTCAATCCTCACCTACCCACCTTCTCCCCGTCTCTCACAATCCCCACCTACCCACCTTCTCCCCGTCTCCCTCAATCCCCACCTACCCACCTTCACCCCGTCTCCCTCAATCCCCACCTACCCACCTTCTCCCCACCCTCCCCTCTCAATCCCCACCTACCCACCTTCTCACCGTCTCCCTCAATCCCCACCTACGCACCTTCTCCACACCTCCCTCAATCCCCACCTACCCACCTTCTCCCCATCTCCCTCAATCCCCACCTACCAACCTTCACCCCGTCTCCCTCACTCCCCACCTACCCACCTTCTCCCCGTCTCCCTCAATCCCCACCTACGCACCTTCTCCACACCTCCCTCAATCCCCACCTACCCACCTTCTCCCCGTCTCCCTCAATCCCCACCTACCCACCTTCTCCCCGTCTCCCTCAATCCCCACCTACCCAACTTCTCCCCGTCTCCCTCAATCCCCACCTACCCCACCTTCTCCCCGTCTCCCTCAATCCCCACCTACCCACCTTCTCCCCGTCTCCCTCAATCCCCACCAACCCACCTTCACCCCGTCTCCCCTCAATTCCCACCTACCCACCTTCTCCCCGTCTCCCTCAATCCGCACCCACCCACCTTCACCCCGTCTCCCTCAATTCCCCACCTACCCACCTTCTCCCCGTCTCCCTCAATCCCCACCTACCCACCTTGTTCCCTTCTCCCTCAATCCCCACCCACCCACCTTCACCCCGTCTCCCTCAATTCCCACCTACCCACCTTCTCCCTGTCTCCCTCAATCCTCACCTACCCACCTTGTTCCCGTCTCCCTCAATCCCCACCTACCCACCTTCTCCCCGTCTCCCTCATCCCCACCTACCCACCTTCTCCCCATCTCCCTGAATCCACACCTACCCACCTTCTCCCCGTCTCCCACAATCCCGACCTACCCACCTTATCCCCGTCTCCCCCAATCCCCATCTACCCACCTTCTCCCCGTCCCCCTCTATCCCCACCTACCCACCTTCACCCCGTCTCCCTCAATACCCACCTACCCACCTTCACCCCGTCTCCCTCTATCCCCACCTACCCACCTTCTCCCCGTCTCCTCAATCCCCACCTACCCACCTTCTCCCTGTCTCTCTCAATCCCCACCTACCCACCTTCTCCCCGTCTCCCTCAATCCCCACCTACCCCCCTTCTCCCCGTCACCCTCAATCCCCACCTACCCACACTCTCCCCGTCTTCCTCAATCCCCACCTACCCCCCTTCTCCCCGTCTCCCCCAATTCCCACCAACCCACCTTCATTCCGTCTCCCTCAATCCACATCTACCCACCTTCTCCCCGTCTCCCTCAATCCCCACCTACCCCACCTTCTCCCCGTCTCCCTCAATCCCCACCTACCCAAATTCACCCCGTCTCCCTCAATCCCCACCTACGCACCTTCTGCCCGTCTCCCTCAATCCCCACCTACCCACCTTCTCCCCGTCTCCCTCACTCCCCACCTACCCACCTTCTCCCCATCTCCCTCAATCCCCACCTACCCACCTTCTCCCCATCTCCCTCAATCCCCACCTTCCCACCTTCACCCCGTCTCCCTCAATCCCCACCTACCCACCTTCTCTCCATCTCCCTCAATCCCCACCTACCCACCTTCTACCGTCTCCCTCAATCCCCACCTACCCTCCTTCTCCCCGTCTCCCTCCTATCCCCACCTACGCACATTCTCCCTGTCATCCTCAATCCCCACCTACCCACCTTCACACCGTCTCCCTCAATCCCCCACCTACCCACCTTCTCCACACCTCCCTCAATCCCCACCTACCCACCTTCCCCCGTCTCCCCTCAATCCCCAACTACCCACCTTCTCCACACCTCCCTCAATCCCCACCTACCCACCTTCTCCCCGTCTCTCTCAATCCCTACCTACCCAACTTCTCCCCGTCTCCCTCAATCCCCACCTATCCACCTTCTCCCCGTCTCCCTCAATCCCCACCTACCCACCTTCTCCACACCTCCCTCAATCCCCACCTACCCACCTTCTCCCCGTCTCTCTCAATCCCTACCCTACCCACCTTCTCCCCGTCTCCTTCAATCCCCACCTACCCACCTTCTCCACACCTCCCTCAATCCCCACCTACCCACCTTCTCCACACCTCCCTCAATCCCCACCTACCCACCTTCTCCCCGTCTCCCTCAATCCCTACCTACCCACCTTCTCCCCGTCTCCCTCAATCCCCACCTATCCACCTTCTCCCCGTCTCCCTCAATCCCCACCTACCCACCTTCTCCCCCTTCTCCCTCAATCCCCACCTACCCACCTTCACCCCGTCTCCCTCAATCCCCACCTACCCACCTTCACCCCGTCTCCCTCAATCCCCACCAACCCACCTTCGCCCCGTCTCCTCAATGTCCACCTTTCCTCCTTCACCCCGTCTCCCCTCAATCCCCACCTACCCACCTTCTCCCCGTCTCCGTCACTCCCCACCTACCCACCTTCTCCCCGTCTCCCTCAATCCCCACCTACCCACCTTCTCCCCGTCTCCCACAATCCCCACCTAGCCACCTTCTCCCGCCTCCCTCAATCCCCACCTACCCAACTTCTCCCCGTCTCCCTCAATCCCCACCTACCCACCTTCTCCCCATCTCCCTGAATCCCCACCTACAATACTTCACCCCGTCTCCCTCAATCCCCCACCTACCCCACCTTCACCCCGTCTCCCTCAATCCCCCACCTATCCCACCTTCTCCCCATCTCCCTCAATCCCCACCTACCAACCTTGCACCCCGTCTCCCCTCTCTCCCCACCTACCCACCTTCTCCCCGTCTCCCTCAATCCCCACCTAGGCACCTTCTCCACACCTCCCTCAATCCCCACCTACCCACCTTCTCCCCGTCTCCCTCAATCCCCACCTACCCACCTTCTACCGGTCTCCCTCAATCCCCTCCTACCATCCTTCTCCCCCGGTCTCCCTCTATCTCCACCTACCCACATTCTCCCTGTCATCCTCAATCCCCACCTACCCAACCTTCACCCCGTCTCCCTCAATCCCCACCTACCCACCTTCTCCACACCTCCCTCAATCCCCACCTACCCACATTCTCCCCGTCTCCCTCAATCCCCACCTACCCACCTTCTCCACACCTCCCTCAATCCCACTACCCACCTTCTCCCCCGTCTCCCACAATCCCGACCTACCCACCTTCTCCCCGTCTCCCTCAATCCCCACCTACCCACCTTCTCCCCGTCTCCCTCAATCCCCACCTACCCACCTTCTCCCTGTCTCCCTCAATCCCCACCTAGCCACCTTCTCCCCGTCTCCGTCACTCCCCACCTACCCCACCTTCTCCCCGTCTCCCTCAATCCCAACCTACCCACCTTCTCCCCGTCTCCCTCAATCCCCACCTACCCACCTCTCCCCCACCCTGTCTCCCCCCCCACCCTCTCCTCTCCCGTCTCCCTCAATCCCCACCTACCCACCTTCTCCCCGTCTCCCTCAATCCCCACCTACCCACCTTCTCCCCGTCTCCCTCAATCCCCACCCCACCCACCTTCTCCCCGTCTCCCTCAATCCCCACCTACCCACCTTCTCCCCGTCTCCCTCAATTCCCACCTACCCACCTCTTCTCCCCGTCTCCCTCAATCCCCACCTACCCAACTTCTCCCCGTCTCCCTCAATCCCCACCTACCCACCTTCTCCCCGTCTCCCTCAATCCCCACCTACCCACCTTCTCCCCGTCTCCCTCAATCCCCACCTACCCACCTTCTCCCCCGTCTCCCTCAATCCCCACCCACCCACCTTCTCCCCGTCTCCCTCAATCCCCACCTACCCACCTTCTCCCCGTCTCCCTCAATTCCCACCTACCCACCTTCTCCCCGTCTCCCTCAATCCCCACCTACCCAACTTCTCCCCGTCTCCCTCAATCCCCACCTACCCACCGTCTCCCCATCTCCCTGAATCCCCACCTACCCAACTTCACCCCGTCTCCCTCAATCCCCACCTACCCACCTTCTCCCCACCTCCCTCAATCCCCACCTACCCACCTTCTCCCCGTCTCCCTCAATCCCCACCTACGAACCTCTCCGCCACCTCCCTCAATCCCCACCTACCCACCTTCTCCCCATCTCCCTTCAAATCCCCACCTACCAACCATCACCCCGTCTCCCTCACTCCCCACCTACCCACCTTCTCCCCGTCTCCCTCAATCCCCACCTACGCACCTTCTCCACACCTCCCTCAAATCCCCACCTACCCACCTTCTCCACACCTCCCTCAATCCCCACCTACCCCACCTTCTCCCCGTCTCCCTCAATCCCCACCTACCCACCTTCTCCCCGTCTCCCTCAATTCCCACCTACCCACCTTCTCCCCGTCTCCCTCAATCCCCACCTACCCACCTTCTCACCCGTCTCCCTCAATACCCACCTACCCACCTTCTCCCCGTCTCCCTCAATCCCCACCTACCCACCTTCACCCCGTCTCCCCTCAATTCCCACCTACCCACCTTCTCCCCGTCTCCCCTCATCCCCACCTGCCCAGCTTCACCCCGTCTCCCCCAATCCCCATCTACCCACCTTCTCCCCGTCTCCCTCAAATCCCCACCTACCCACCTTCTCCACACCTCCCTCAATCCCCACCTACCCACCTTCTCCCCGTCTCCCTCAATCCCCACCTACCCACCTTCCTCCCCGTCTCCATCGAATCCCCACCGTACCCACCTTCTCCCCGTCTCCCTCAATCCCCACCTACCCACCTTCCTCCCCATCTCCCTCAATCCTCACCTATCCACCTTCTCCCCATCTCCCTGAATCCACACCTACCCACCTTCTCCCCGTCTCCCTCAATCCCCCACCTACCCACCTTCTCCCCGTCACCCCTCAATCCCCACCTACCCACCTTCACCCCGTCTCCCTCAATTGCCACCTACACACCTTCTCCCCGTCTCCCTCAATCCCCACCTACCCACATTGTTCCCGTCTCCCTCAATCCCCACCTACCCACTTTCTCCCCGTCTCCCTCAATCCCCACCTACCCACTTTTCTCCCCCGTCTCCCTCAATCCCCACCTACCCACCTTCTCCCCGTCTCCCTCAATCCCCACCTACCCACCTTCTCACCGTCACCCTCAATCCCCACCTACCCACCTTCACCCCGTCTCCCTCAATTGCCACCTACACACCTTCTCCCCGATCCCCACCTACCCACCTTCACCCCGTCTCCCTCAATTGCCACCTACACACCTTCTCCCCGTCTCCCTCAATTCCCACCTACCCACATTGTTCCCGTCTCCCTCAATCCCCACCTATCCACCTTCTCCCCGTCTCCCTCAATCCCCACCTACCCACCTTCTCCCCGTCTCCCTCATCCCCACCTACCCACCTTCTCCCCATCTCCCTGAATCCACACCTACCCACCTTCTCCCCGTCTCCCACAGTCCCGACCTACCCACCTTCTCCCCGTCACCCTCAATCCCTACCTACACACCTTCTCCCCATCTCCCTCATCCCCACCTACCCAGCTTCACCCCGTCTCCCCCAATCCCCATCTACCCACCTTCTCCCCGTCTCCCTCTATCCCCACCTACCCACCTTCTCCCCGTCTCCCTCAATCCCCACGTACCCCCCTTCTCCCCGTCTCCTTCAATCCCCACCTACCCACCATCTCCCCGTCTTCCTCAATCCCCACCTACCCCCCTTCTCCCCGTCTCCCCCCAATTCCCACCTACCCACCTTCATTCCGTCTCCCTCAATCCACACCTACCCGCCTTCTCCCCGTCTCCCTCAATCCCCACCTACCCACCTTCTCCCCGTCTCCCTCAATCCCCACCTACCCACCTTCTCCCCGTCTCCCTCAATCCCCACCTACCCACCTTCTCCCCGTCTCCCTCAATCCCCACCTACCCACCTTCTCCCCGTCTCCCTCAATCCCACCTACCCACCTTCTCCCCGTCTCCCTCACTCCCCACCTACCCACCTTCTCCCCATCTCCCTCAATCCCCACCTACCCACCTTCTCCCCATCTCCCTCAATCCCCACCTACCCACCTTCACCCCCGTCTCCCTCAATCCCCACTACCCACCTTCTCTCCAACTCCCTCAATCCCCACCTACCCACCTTCTCCCCGTCTCCCTCAATCCCCACCTACCCACCTTCTCCCCGTCTCCATCAATCCCCACCAACCCACCTTCTCTCCATCTCCCTCAATCCCCACCTTCCCACCATCTACCGTCTCCCTCAATCCCCACCTACCCTCCTTCTCCCCGTCTCCCTCTATCCCTACCTACCCACATTCTCCCCATCTCCCTCAATCCCCACCTACCAACCTTCTCCCTGTCACCCACAATCCCCACCTACCCACCTTCTCCCCCTCTCCCTCAATCCCCAACTACCCTCCTTCTCCCCGTAACCCTCAATCCCCTCCTACCCACCTTCTCCCCGTCTCTCTCAAACCCCACCCACCCACCTTCTCCCCGTCTCCCTCAATCCCCACCTACCCACCTTCTCCCCTTCTCCCTCAATCCCCACCGACCCACCTTCTCCCCATCTCCCTGAATCCACATCGACCCACCTTCTCCCCGTCTCCCTCAATCCCCACCTACCCAACTTCTCCCAATCTCCCACAATCCCCGACCTACTCACCTTCACCCCGTCTCCCTCAATCCCACCTACCCACCTTCTCCCCGTCTCTCTCAATCCCCACCTAACCACCTTCTCCCCATCTCCCTCAATCCCCACCTACCCACATTCTCCCCGTCTCTCTCAATCACCACCTACCCACCTTCTCCCTTTCTCCCTCAAAACCAACCTACCCACCTTCTCCCCTTCTCCCTCAATCCCCACCTACCCACCTTCTCCCCGTCTCCCTCAATCCCCACCTACCCACCTTCTCCCCATCTCCCTAAATCCACACCTACCCACCTTCTCCCCGTCTCCCTCAATCCCCACCTACCCAACGTCTCCCCATCTCCCACAATCCCGACCTACTCACCTTCACCCCGTCTCCCTCAATCCCACCTACCCACCTTCTCCCCGTCTCCCTCAATCCCCACCTACCCACCTTCTCCCCATCTCCCTCAATCCCCACCTACCCACCTTCTCCCTTTCTCCCTCAAAACCAACCTAACCACCTTCTCCCCTTCTCCCTCAATCCCCACCTACCCACCTTCTCCCCGTCTCCCTCAATCCCCACCTACCCACCTTCTCCCCGTCTCCCTCAATCCCCACCTACCCACCTTCTCCCCATCTCCCTCAATCCCCACCTACCCACCTACTCCCCGTCTCTCTCAAACCCCACCTACCCAACTTCTCCCCATATCCCTCAATCCCCACATACCCACCTTCACCCCGTCTCCCTCAATCCTCACCTACCCACCTTCTCCCTGTCTCCCTGAATCCAGACCTACCCACCTTCTCCCCGTCTCCCTCAATCCCCACCTACCCCACCTTCTCCCCGTCTCCCTCAATCCCCACCTACCCACTTTCTCCCCGTCTCCCTCAATCCCCACCTACCCACCTTCTCACCGTCTCCCTCAATCCCCACCTACCCACCTTCTCCCCGTCTCCCTCAATCCGACCTACCCACCTTCTCCCCGTCTCCCTCAATCCCCACCTACCCACCTTCTCCCCGTCTCCCTCAATCCCGACCTACCCACCTTCTCCCCGTCTCCCTCAATCCCCACCTACGCCCCTTCTCCCCATCTCCCTCAATCCCCACCTACTCACCTTCACCCCGTCTCCCTCACTCCCCATCTACCCACCTTCTCCCCGTCTCCCTCAATCCCCACCTACGCACCTTCTCCACACCTCCCTCAATCCCCACCTACCCACCTTCTCTCCATCTCCCTCAATCCCCACCTACCCACCTTCTACCGTCTCCCTCAATCCCCACCTACCCAGCTTCTCCCCGTCTCCCTCAATCCTCACCTACCCACCTTCTCCCCGTCTCTCTCAATCCCCACCTACCCACCTTCTCCCCGTCTCCCTCAATCCCCACCTACCCACCTTCTCCCCGTCTCCCTCAATCCCCACCTACCCACCATCTCCCCGTCTTCCTCAATCCCCACCTACCCCCCCTTCTCCCCGTCTCCCCCAATTCCCACCTACCCACCTTCATTCAGTCTCCCTCAATCCACACCTACCCGCCTTCTCCCCGTCTCCCTCAATCCCCACCTACCCAAATTCACCCTGTCTCTCTCAATCCCCACATACGCACCTTCTGCCCGTCTCCCTCAATCCCCACCTACCCACCTTCTCCCTGTCTCCCTCACTCCCCACCTACCCACCTTCTCCCCATCTCCCTCAATCCCCACCTACCCACCTTCTCCCCATCTCCCTCAATCCCCACCTACCCACCTTCACCCCGTCTCCCTCAATCCCCACTACCCACCTTCTCTCCAACTCCCTCAATCCCCACCTACCCACCTTCTCCCCGTCTCCCTCAATCCCCACCTACCCACCTTCACCCCGTCTCCCTCAATCCCCACCTACCCCCCTTCTCCCCGTCTCCATCAATCCCCACCTACCCACCTTCTCCCCGTCTCCCTCAATCCCCTCCTACCCACCTTCTCCCCGTCTCCCTCAATCCCCACCTACCGACCTTCTCACCGTCACCCTCAATCCCCACCTACCCACCTTCTCTCCATCTCCCTCAATCCCCACCTTCCCACCTTCTACCGTCTCCCTCAATCCCCACCTACCCTCCTTCTCCCCGTCTCCCTCTATCCCTACCTACCAACATTCTCCCTGTCACCCACAATCCCCACCTACCCACCTTCTCCCCGTCTCCCTCAATCCCCACCTACCCACCTTCTCCCCGTCTCCCTCAATCCCCACTTACCCACCTTCTCCCCCTCTCCCTCAATCCCCAACTACCCTCCTTCTCCCCGTAACCCTCAATCCCCTCCTACCCACCTTCTCCCCGTCTCTCTCAAACCCCACCCACCCACCTTCTCCCCGTCTCCCTCAATCCCCACCTACCCACCTTCTCCCCTTCTCCCTCAATCCCCACCTACCCACCTTCTCCCCATCTCCCTGAATCCACACCTACCCAACTTCTCCCCGTCTCCCTCAATCCCCACCTACCCAACTTCTCCCAAGCTCCCACAATCCCGACCTACTCACCTTCACCCGTCTCCCTCAATCCCACCTACCCACCTTCTCCCCGTCTCCCTCAATCCCCACCTAACCACCTTCTCCCCATCTCCCTCAATCCCCACCTACCCACATTCTCCCCGTCTCCCTCAATCAACACCTACCCACCTTCTCCCATTCTCCCTCAAAACCAACCTACCCACCTTCTCCCCTTCTCCCTCAATCCGCACCTACCCACCTTCTCCCCGTCTCCCTCAATCCCCACCTACCCACCTTCTCCCCATCTCCCTGAATCCACACCTACCCACCTTCTCCCCGTCTCCCTCAATCCCCACCTACCCAACTTCTCCCCATCTCCCACAATCCCGACCTACTCACCTTCACCCCGTCTCCCTCAATCCCACCTACCCACCTTCTCCCCGTCTCCCTCAATCCCCACCTACCCACCTTCTCCCCATCTCCCTCAATTCCCACCCACCCAGCTTCTCCCTTTCTCCCTCAAAACCAACCTACCACCTTCTCCCCTTCTCCCTCAATCCCCACCTACCCATCTTCTCCCCGTCTCCCTCAAACCCCACCTACCCACCTTCTCCCCGTCTCCCTCAATCCCCCACCTACCCACCAACTCCCCGTCTCCCTCAATCCCCACCTACCCAACTTCTCCCCGTCTCCCTCAATCCCCTCCTACCCACCTTCTCCCCGTCTCTCTCAAACCCCACCTACCCACCTTCTCCCCATATCCCTCAATCCCCACCTACCCACCTTCACCCCGTCTCCCTCAATCCTCACCTACCCACCTTCTCCCTGTCTCCCTGAATCCAGACCTACCCACCTTCTCCCCGTCTCCCTCAATCCCCACCTACCCACCTTCACCCCGTCTCCCTCAATCCCCAACTACCACCTTCTCCCCGTCTCCCTCAATCCCCACCTACCCACTTTCTCCCGTCTCCCTCAATCCCCACCTACCCACCTTCTCACCGTCTCCCTGAATCCCCACCTACCCACCTTCTCCCCGTCTCCCTCAATCCCGACCAACCCACCTTCTCCCCGTCTCCTCAATCCCCACCTACGCACCTTCTCCCCGTCTCCCTCAATCCCCACCTACCCACCTTCTCCCCGTCTCCCTCAATCCCCACCTACCCACCTTCTCCCGTCTCCCTCAATCCCCACCAACTCACCTTCACCCCGTCTCCCTCACTCCCCATCTACCCACCTTCTCCCCGTCTCCCTCAATCCCCACCTACGCACCTTCTCCACACCTCCCTCAATCCCCACCTACCCACCTTCTCTCCATCTCCCTCAATCCCCACCTACCCACCTTCTACCATCTCCCTCAATCCCCACCTACCCAGCTTCTCCCCGTCTCCCTCAATCCTCACCTACCCACCTTCTCCCCGTCTCTCTCAATCCCCACCTACCCACCTTCTCCCGTCTCCCTGAATCCAGACCTACCCACCTTCTCCCCGTCTCCCTCAATCCCCACCTACCCACCTTCACCCCGTCTCCCTCAATTCCCACCTACCCACCTTCTCCCCGTCTCCCTCAAACCCCACCTACCCACCTTCTCCCGTCTCCCTCATCCCCACCTGCCCAGCTTCACCCCGTCTCCCCAATCCCCACCTACCCAACCTTCGCCCCGTCTCCCTCAATTCCCACCTACCCACCTTCTCCCCCGTCTCCCTCAATCCCCATCTACCCACCTTCTCCCCGTCTCCCTCAATCCCCACCTACCCACCTTATCCACACCTCCCTCAATCCCACCTACCCACCTTCTCCCCGTCTCCCTCAATCCCCACCTACCCACCTTCTCCCCAACTCCCTCAATCCCCACCTACCCACCTTCTCCCCGTCTCCCTCAATCCCCACCTACCCACCTTCTCCCCGTCTCCCTCAATCCCCACCTACCCACCTTGTTCCCTTCTCCCTCAATCCCCACCCACCCACCTTCACCCCGTCTCCCTCAATTCCCACCTACACACCTTCTCCCCGTCTCCCTCAATCCCCACCTACCCACCTTGTTCCCGTCTCCCTCAATCCCCACCTACCCACCTTCTCCCCGTCTCCCTCATCCCCACCTACCCACCTTCTCCCCATCTCCCTGAATCCACACCTACCCACCTTCTCCCCGTCTCCCACAATCCCGACCTACCCACCTTCCTCCCCGTCTCCCACAATCCCCACCTACCCACCTTCTCCCCGTCTCCCTCAATCCCCACCTACCCACCTTGTTCCCGTCTCCCCTCAATCCCCACCTACCCACCTTCTCCCCGTCTCCCTCATCCCCACCTACCCACCTTCTCCCCATCTCCCTGAATCCACACCTACCCACCTTCTCCCCATCTCCCTGAATCCACACCTACCCACCTTCTCCCCGTCTCCCCCAATCCCCCATCTACCCACCTTCTCCGCGTCTCCCTCAATCCCCACCCTACCCACCTTGTTCCCGTCTCCCTCAATCCCCACCTACCCACCTTCTCCCCGTCTCCCTCATCCCCACCTACCCACCTTCTCCCCATCTCCCTGAATCCACACCTACCCACCTTCTCCCCGTCTCCCACAATCCCGACCTACCCACCTTCTCCCCGTCTCCCCCAATCCCCATCTACCCACCTTCTCCGCGTCTCCCTCTATCCCCACCTACCCACCTTCACCCCGTCTCCCTCAATACCCACCCTACCCACCTTCACCCCGTCTCCCCTCTATCCCCACCGACCCACCTTCTCCCCGTCTCCCTCAATCCCCACCTACCCCCCTTCTCCCCGTCTCCCTCAATCCCCATCTACCCACACTCTCCCCGTCTTCCTCAATCCCCACCTACCCCCCCTTCTCCCCGTCTCCCCCAATTCCCCACCAACCCACCTTCATTCCGTCTCCCTCATTCCACATCTACCCACCTTCTCCCCGTCTCCCTCAATCCCCACCTACCCACCTTCTCCCCGTCTCCCTCAATCCCCACCTACCCAAATTCACACCGTCTCCCTCAATCCCCACCTACGCACCTTCTGCCCGTCTCCCTCAATCCCCACCTACCCACCTTCTCCCCGTCTCCCTCACTCCCCACCTACCCACCTTCTCCCCATCTCCCTCAATCCCAACCTACCCTCCTTCTCCCCATCTCCCTCAATCCCCACCTTCCCACCTTCACCCCGTCTCCCTCAATCCCCACCTACCCACCTTCTCTCCATCTCCCTCAATCCCCACCTACCCACCTTCTACCGTCTCCCTCTATCCCCACCTACCCACCTTCTCCCCGTCTCCCTCAATCCCCACCTACCCCCCTTCTCCCCGTCTCCCTCAATCCCCACCTACCCACATTCTCCCTGTCATCCTCAATCCCCCACCTACCCACCTTCTCCCCGTCTCCCTCAATCCCCACCTACCCACCTTCTCCCCATCTCCCTCAATCCCCACCTACCCACCTTCACCCCGTCTCCCTCAATCCCCACCTACCCACCTTCTCCCCGTCTCCCTCAATCTCCTCCTACCCACCTTCTCCCCGTCTCTCTCAACCCCACCTACCCACCTTCTCCCTTTCTCCCTCAAACCCCACCTACCCACCTTCTCCCCCTTCTCCCTCAATCCCCACCTACCGACCTTCTCCCCGTCTCCCTCAATCCCCACCTACCCACCTTCTCCCCGTTTCCCTCAATCCCGACCTACCCACCTTCTCCCCATCTCCCTCAATCCCCACCTACCCACCTTCTCCCCGTCTCCCTCAATCCCGACCTACCCACCTTCTCCCCGTCTCCCTCAATCCCCACCTACGCACCTTCTCCCCATCTCCCTCAATCCCCACCTACTCACCTTCTCCCCGTCTCCCTCAATCCCCACCTACGCACCTTCTCCACACCTCCCTCAATCCCCACCTACCGACCTTCTCTCCATCTCCTCAATCCCCACCTACCCCACCTTCTACCGTCTCCCTCAATCCCCACCTACCCAGCTTCTCCCCGTCTCCCTCAATCAACACCTACCCACCTTCTCCCCGTCTCTCTCAATCCCCACCTACCAACCTTCTCCCCGTCTCCCTCAATCCCCACCTACCCACCTTCACCCAGTCTCCCTCAATACCCACCTACCCAACTTCTCCCCACCTCCCTCAATCCACACCTACCCACCTTCTCCCCGTCTCCCTCAATCCCCACCTACGCACCTTCTCCACACCTCCCTCAATCCCCACCTACCCACCTTCTCCCCATCTCCCTCAATCCCCACCTACCAACCTTCACCCCGTCTCCCTCACTCCCCACCTACCCACCTTCTCCCCGTCTCCCTCAGTCCCCACCTACGCACCTTCTCCACACCTCCCTCAATCCCCACCTACCCACCTTCTCCCCGTCTCCCTCAATCCCCACCTACCCACCTTCTCCCCGTCTCCCTCAATCCCCACCTACCCACCTTCTCCCCGTCTCCCTGAATCCCCACCTACCCAACTTCACCCCGTCTCCCTCAATCCCCACCTACCCACCTTCACCCCCGTCTCCCTCAATCCCCACCTACCCAACTTCACCCCGTCTCCCTCAATCCACACCTACCCACCTTCACCCCGTCTCCCTCAATCCCCACCTACCCACCTTCTCCCCACCTCCCTCAATCCCCACCTACCCACCTTCTCCCCGTCTCCCTCAATCCCCACCTACGCACCTTCTCCACACCTCCCTCAATCCCCACCTACCCACCTTCTCCCCATCTCCCTCAATCCCCACCTACCAACCTTCACCCCGTCTCCCTCACTCCCCACCTGCCCACCTTCTCCCCGTCTCCCTCAATCCCCACCTACGCACCTTCTCCACACCTCCCTCAATCCCCACCTACCCACCTTTTCCCCGTCTCCCTCAATCCCCACCTACCCACCTTCTCCCCGTCTCCCTCAATCCCCACCTACCCACCTTCTCCACGTCTCCCTCAATCCCCACCTACCCACCTTCTCCCCGTCTCCCTCAATCCCCACCTACCCACCTTCACCCCGTCTCCCTCAATTCCCACCTACCCACCTTCTCCCCATCTCCCTCAATCCCCACCTACCCCACCTTCTCCCCATCTCCCTCAATCCCCACCTACCCACCTCTTCCCCGTCTCCCTCAATCCCCACTACCCACCTTCTCTCCAACTCCCTCAATCCCCACCTACCCACCTTCTCCCCGTCTCCCTCAATCCCCACCTACCCACCTTCTCCCCGTCTCCATCAATCCCCACCTACCCACCTTCTCCCCATCTCCCTCAATCCCCACCTACCCACCTCTTCCCCGTCTCCCTCAATCCCCACCCACCCACCTTCACCCCGTCTCCCTCAATTCCCACCTACACACCTTCTCCCCGTCTCCCTCAATCCCCACCTACCCACCTTGTTCCCGTCTCCCTCAATCCCCACCTACCCACCTTCTCCCCGTCTCCCTCATCCCCACCTACCCACCTTCTCCCCATCTCCCTGAATCCACACCTACCCACCTTCTCCCCGTCTCCCACAATCCCGACCTACCCACCTTCTCCCCGTCTCCCCCAATCCCCATCTACCCACCTTCTCCGCGTCTCCCTCAATCCCCACCTACCCACCTTGTTCCCGTCTCCCTCAATCCCCACCTACCCACCTTCTCCCCGTCTCCCTCATCCCCACCTACCCACCTTCTCCCCATCTCCCTGAATCCACACCTACCCACCTTCTCCCCGTCTCCCACAATCCCGACCTACCCTCCTTCTCCCCGTCTCCCCCAATCCCCATCTACCCACCTTCTCCGCGTCTCCCTCTATCCCCACCTACCCACCTTCACCCCGTCTCCCTCAATACCCACCTACCCACCTTCACCCCGTCTCCCTCTATCCCCACCGACCCACCTTCTCCCCGTCTCCCTCAATCCCCACCTACCCCCCTTCTCCCCGTCTCCCTCAATCCCCATCTACCCACACTCTCCCCGTCTTCCTCAATCCCCACCTACCCCCCTTCTCCCCGTCTCCCCCAATTCCCACCAACCCACCTTCATTCCGTCTCCCTCATTCCACATCTACCCACCTTCTCCCCGTCTCCCTCAATCCCCACCTACCCACCTTCTCCCCGTCTCCCTCAATCCCCACCTACCCAAATTCACACCGTCTCCCTCAATCCCCACCTACGCACCTTCTGCCCGTCTCCCTCAATCCCCACCTACCCACCTTCTCCCCGTCTCCCTCACTCCCCACCTACCCACCTTCTCCCCATCTCCCTCAATCCCAACCTACCCTCCTTCTCCCCATCTCCCTCAATCCCCACCTTCCCACCTTCACCCCGTCTCCCTCAATCCCCACCTACCCACCTTCTCTCCATCTCCCTCAATCCCCACCTACCCACCTTCTACCGTCTCCCTCTATCCCCACCTACCCACATTCTCCCTGTCATCCTCAATCCCCACCTACCCACCTTCTCCCCGTCTCCCTCAATCCCCACCTACCCACCTTCTCCCCGTCTCCCTCAATCCCCACCTACCCACCTTCACCCCGTCTCCCTCAATCCCCACCTACCCACCTTCTCCCCGTCTCCCTCAATCTCCTCCTACCCACCTTCTCCCCGTCTCTCTCAACCCCCACCTACCCACCTTCTCCCTTTCTCCCTCAAACCCCACCTACCCACCTTCTCCCCTTCTCCCTCAATCCCCACCTACCGACCTTCTCCCCGTCTCCCTCAATCCCCACCTACCCACCTTCTCCCCGTTTCCCTCAATCCCGACCTACCCACCTTCTCCCCATCTCCCTCAATCCCCACCTACCCACCTTCTCCCCCGTCTCCCTCAATCCCGACCTACCCACCTTCTCCCCGTCTCCCTCAATCCCCACCTACGCACCTTCTCCCCATCTCCCTCAATCCCCACCTACTCACCTTCTCCCCGTCTCCCTCAATCCCCACCTACCGCACCTTCTCCACACCTCCCTCAATCCCCACCTACCGACCTTCTCTCCATCTCCCTCAATCCCCACCTACCCACCTTCTACCGTCTCCCTCAATCCCCACCTACCCAGCTTCTCCCCGTCTCCCTCAATCAACACCTACCCACCTTCTCCCCGTCTCTCTCAATCCCCACCTACCAACCTTCTCCCCGTCTCCCTCAATCCCCACCTACCCACCTTCACCCAGTCTCCCTCAATACCCACCTACCCAACTTCTCCCCACCTCCCTCAATCCACACCTACCCACCTTCTCCCCGTCTCCCTCAATCCCCACCTACGCACCTTCTCCACACCTCCCTCAATCCCCACCTACCCACCTTCTCCCCATCTCCCTCAATCCCCACCTACCAACCTTCACCCCGTCTCCCTCACTCCCCACCTACCCACCTTCTCCCCGTCTCCCTCAGTCCCCACCTACGCACCTTCTCCACACCTCCCTCAATCCCCACCTAACCACCTTCTCCCCGTCTCCCTCAATCCCCACCTACCCACCTTCTCCCCGTCTCCCTCAATCCCCACCTAACCCACCTTCTCCCCGTCTCCCTGAATCCCCACCTACCCAACTTCACCCCGTCTCCCTCAATCCCCACCTACCCACCTTCACCCCGTCTCCCTCAATCCCCACCTACCCAACTTCACCCCGTCTCCCTCAATCCACACCTACCCACCTTCACCCCGTCTCCCTCAATCCCCACCTACCCACCTTCTCCCCACCTCCCTCAATCCCCACCTACCCACCTTCTCCCCGTCTCCCTCAATCCCCACCTACGCACCTTCTCCACACCTCCCTCAATCCCCACCTACCCACCTTCTCCCCATCTCCCTTAATCCCCACCTACCAACCTTCACCCCGTCTCCCTCACTCCCCACCTGCCCACCTTCTCCCCGTCTCCCTCAAATCCCCACCTACGCACCTTCTCCACACCTCCCTCAATCCCCACCTACCCACCTTTTCCCCGTCTCCCTCAATCCCCACCTACCCACCTTCTCCCCGTCTCCCTCAATCCCCACCTACCCACCTTCTCCACGTCTCCCTCAATCCCCACCTACCCACCTTCTCCCCGTCTCCCTCAATCCACACCTACCCACCTTCACCCCGTCTCCCTCAATTCCCACCTACCCACCTTCTCCCCATCTCCCTCAATCCCCACCTACCCACCTTCTCCCCATCTCCCTCAATCCCCACCTACCCACCTCTTCCCCGTCTCCCTCAATCCCCACTACCCACCTTCTCTCCAACTCCCTCAATCCCCACCTACCCACCTTCTCCCGTCTCCCTCAATCCCCACCTACCCACCTTCTCCCCGTCTCCATCAATCCCCACCTACCCACCTTCTCCCCATCTCCCTCAATCCCCACCTACCCCACCTCTTCCCCGTCTCCCTCAATCCCCACTACCCCACCTTCTCTCCAACTCCCTCAATCCCCCACCTACCCACCTTCTCCCCGTCTCCCTCAATCCCCACCTACCCACCTTCTCCCCGTCTCCATCAATCCCCACCTACCCACCTTCTCCCCGTCTCCATCAATCCCCACCTACCCACCTTCTCTCCATCTCCCTCAATCCCCACCTTCCCACCTTCTACCGTCTCCCTCAATCCCCACCTACCCTCCTTCTCCCCGTCTCCCTCTATCCCTACCTACCCCACATTCTCCCTGTCACCCACAATCCCCACCTACCCACCTTCTCCCCCTCTCCCTCAATCCCCAACTACCCTCCTTCTCCCCGTAACCCTCAATCCCCTCCTACCCACCTTCTCCCCGTCTCTCTCAAACCCCACCCACCCCACCTTCTCCCCTTCTCCCTCAATCCCCACCTACCCACCCTTCTCCCCATCTCCCTGAATCCCCACCTACCCCACCTTCTCCCCGTCTCCCTCAATCCCCACCTAAATAACTTCTCCCAATCTCCCACAATCCCGACCTACTCACCTTCACCCCGTCTCCCTCAATCCCACCTACCCACGTTCTCCCCGTCTCCCTCAATCCCCACCTACCCACCTTCTCCCCGTCACCCTCAATCCCCACCTACCCACCTTCTCCCTTTCTCCCTCAAAACCAACCTACCCACCTTCTCCCGTCACCCTCAATCACCACCTACCCACCTTCTCCCCGTCACCCTCAATCACCACCTACCCACCTTCTCCCCGTCTCCCTCAATCCCCACCTACCCACCTTCTCCCCAGCTCCCTCAATCCCCACCTACCCACCTTCTCCCCGTCTCCTCAATCCCCCACCTACCCACCTTCTCCCCGTCTCCCTCAATTCCCACCTACCCACCTTCTCCCCCGTCTCCCTCAATCCCCACCTACCCACCTTCTCCCCGTCTCCCTCAATCCCCACCTACCCACCTTCTCCCCGTCTCCCTCAATCCCCACCTACCCACCTTCTCCCCGTCTCCCTCAATCCCCACCTACCCACCTTCTCCCCATCTCCCTCAATCCCCACCTACCCACCTTCTCCCCATCTCCCTCAATCCCCACCTACCCACCTTCTCCCCGTCTCCCTCAATCCCCACCTACCCACCTTCTCCCCGTCTCCCTCAATCCCCACCTACCCACCTTCTCGCCATCTCCCTGAATCCACACCTACCCACCTTCTCCCCGTCTCCCTCAATCCCCACCTGCCCACCTTCTCCCCGTCTCCCTCAATCCCCACCTACCAACCTTCTCCCCGTCTCCCTCAATCCCCACCTACCCACCTTCTCCCCATCTCCCTCAATCCCCACCTACCCACCTACTCCCCGTCTCCCTCAATCCCCACCTACCCAACTTCTCCCCGTCTCCCTCAATCCCCTCCTACCCACCTTCTCCCCGTCTCTCTCAAACCCCACCTACCCTCCTTCTCCCCATATCCCTCAATCCCCACCTACCCACCTTCACCCCGTCTCCCTCAATCCTCACCTACCCACCTTCTCCCTGTCTCCCTGAATCCAGACCTACCCACCTTCTCCCCGTCTCCCTCAATCCCCACCTACCCACCTTCTCCCCGTCTCCCTCAATCCCCACCTACCCACTTTCTCCCCCTCTCCCTCAATCCCCACCTACCCACCTTCTCCCCGTCTCCCTCAATCCCCACCTACCCACTTTCTCCCCCTCTCCCTCAATCCCCACCTACCCACCTTCTCCCCGTCTCCCTCAATCCCCACCTACCCACCTTCTCACCGTCTCCCTCAATCCCCACCTACCGACCTTCTCCCCGTCTCCCTCAATCCCGACCTACCCACCTTCTCCCCGTCTCCCTCAATCCCCACCTACCCACCTTCTCCCCGTCTCCCTCAATCCCGACTACCCACCTTCTCCCCGTCTCCCTCAATCCCCACCTACGCACCTTCTCCCCATCTCCCTCAATCCCCACCTACTCACCTTCACCCCGTCTCCCTCACTCCCCACCTACCCACCTTCTCCCCGTCTCCCTCAATCCCCACCTACGCACCTTCTCCACACCTCCCTCAATCCCCACCTACCCACCTTCTCTCCATCTCCCTCAATCCCCACCTACCCACCTTCTACCGTCTCCCTCAATCCCCACCTACCCAGCTTCTCCCCGTCTCCCTCAATCCTCACCTACCCATCTTCTCCCCGTCTCTCTCAATCCCCACCTACCCACCTTCTCCCCGTCTCCTTCAATCCCCACCTACCCACCTTCACCCCGTCTCCCTCAATACCCACCTACCCACCTTCTCCCCAACTCCCTCAATCCCCACCTACCCACCTTCTCCCCGTCTCCCTCAATCCTCTCCTACGCACCTTCTCCACACCTCCCTCAATCCCCACCTACCCACCTTCTCCCCATCTCCCTCAATCCCCACCTACCAACCTTCACCCCGTCTCCCTCACTCCCCACCTACCCACCTTCTCCCCGTCTCCCTCAGTCCCCACCTACGCACCTTCTCCACACCTCCCTCAATCCCCACCTACCCACCTTCTCCCGTCTCCCTCAATCCCCACCTACCCACCTTCTCCCCGTCTCCCTCAATCCCCACCTACCCACCTTCTCCCCGTCTCCCTCAATCCCCACCTACCCACCTTCTCCCCGTCTCCCTCAATCCCCACCTACCCACCTTCTCCCCGTCTCCCTCAATCCCCACCTACCCACCTTCACCCCGTCTCCCTCAATTCCCACCTACCCACAATTCCCCGTCTCCCTCAATCCCCACCCACCCACCTTCACCCCGTCTCCCTCAATTCCCACCTACCCACCTTCTCCCCGTCTCCCTCAATCCCCACCTACCCACCTTGTTCCCTTCTCCCTCAATCCCAACCCACCCACCTTCACCCCGTCTCCCTCAATTCCCACCTACCCACCTTCTCCCCGTCTCCCTCAATCCTCACCTACCCACCTTGTTCCCGTCTCCCTCAATCCCCACCTAGCCACCTTCTCCCCGTCTCCGTCACTCCCCACCTACCCACCTTCTCCCCGTCTCCCTCAATCCCCACCTACCCACCTTCTCCCCGTCTCCCTCAATCCCCACCTAGCCACCTTCTCCCCGTCTCCCTCAATCCCCACCTACCCACCTTCTCCCCGTCTCCCTCAATCCCCACCTACCCACCTTCTCCCAGTCTCCCTCAATCCCCACCTAGCCAACTTCTCCCCGTCTCCCTCAATCCCCACCTACCCAACTTCTCCCCGTCTCCCTCAATCCCCACCTACCCACCTTCTCCCCGTCTCCCTCAATCCCCACCTACCCAACTTCACCCCGTCTCCCTCAATCCCCACCTACCCACCTTCACCCCGTCTCCCTCAATCCCCACCTACCCACCATCTCCCCACGTCCCTCAATCCCCACCTACCCACCTTCTCCCCGTCTCCCTCAATCCCCACCTACCCACCTTCTCCCCATCTCCCTCAATCCCCACCTACCCACCTTCTCCCCATCTCCCTCAATCCCCACCTACCAACCTTCACCCCGTCTCCCTCACTCCCCACCTACCCACCTTCTCCCCGTCTCCCTCAATCCCCACCTACGCACCTTCTCCACACCTCCCTCAATCCCCACCTACCCACCTTCTCCCCGTCTCCCTCAATCCCCACCTACCCACCTTCTCCCCGTCTCCCTCAATCCCCACCTACCCACCTTCTCCCCGTCTCCCTCAATCCCCACCTACCCACCTTCTCCCCGTCTCCCTCAATCCCCACCTACCCACCTTCTCCCCGTGTCCCTCAATCCCCACCTACCCACCTTCACCCCGTCTCCCTCAATTCCCACCTACCCACCTTCTCCCCGTCTCCCTCAATCCCCACCTACCCACCTTCTCCCCGTCTCCCTCATCCCCACCTGCCCAGCTTCACCCCGTCTCCCCCAATCCCCATCTACCCACCTTCTCCCCGTCTCCCTCAATCCCCACCTACCCACCTTCTCCACACCTCCCTCAATCCCCACCTACCCACCTTCTCCCCGTCTCCCTCAATCCCCACATACCCACCTTCTCCCCGTCTCCATCAATCCCCACCTACCCACCTTCTCCCCGTCTCCCTCAATCCTCACCTACCCACCTTCTCCCCGTCTCCCTCAATCCCCACCTACCCACCTTCTCCCCATCTCCCTCAATCCCCACCTATCCACCTTCTCCCCATCTCCCTGAATCCACACCTACCCACCTTCTCCCCGTCTCCCTCAATCCCCACCTACCCACCTTCTCCCCGTCTCCCTCAATCCCCACCTACCCACCTTCTCCCCGTCACCCTCAATCCCCACCTACCCACCTTCTCCCCGTCTCCCTCATCCCCACCTACCCACCTTCTCCCCATCTCCCTGAATCCACACCTACCCACCTTCTCCCCGTCTCCCACAATCCCGACCTACCCACCATCTCCCCGTCTCCCCCAATCCCCATCTACCAACCTTCTCCCCGTCTCCCTCTATCCCCTCCTACCCACCTTCACCCCGTCTCCCTCAATACCCACCTACCCACCTTCACCCCGTCTCCCTCTATCCCCACCTACCCACCTTCTCACCGTCTCCCTCAATCCCCACCTACCCACCTTCTCCCTGTCTCTCTCGATCCCCACCTACCCACCTTCTCCCCGTCTCCCTCAATCCCCACCTACCCCCCTTCTCCCCGTCTCCCTCAATCCCCACCTACCCACACTCTCCCCGTCTTCCTCAATCCCCACCTACCCCCCTTCTCCCCGTCTCCCCCAATTCCCACCAACCCACCTTCATTCCGTCTCCCTCAATCCACATCTACCCACCTTCTCCCCGTCTCCCTCAATCCCCACCTACCCACCTTCTCCCCGTCTCCCTCAATCCCCACCTACCCAAATTCACCCCGTCTCCCTCAATCCCCACCTACGCACCTTCTGCCCGTCTCCCTCAATCCCCACCTACCCACCTTCTCCCCGTCTCCCTCACTCCCCACATACCCACCTTCTCCCCATCTCCCTCAATCCCCACCTACCCACCTTCTCCCCATCTCCCTCAATCCCCACCTTCCCACCTTCACCCCGTCTCCCTCAATCCCCACCTACCCACCTTCTCTCCATCTCCCTCAATCCCCACCTACCCACCTTCTACCGTCTCCCTCAATCCCCACCTACCCTCCTTCTCCCCGTCTCCCTCTATCCCCACCTACCCACATTCTCCCTGTCATCCTCAATCCCCACCTACCCACCTTCACCCCGTCTCCCTCAATCCCCACCTACCCACCTTCTCCACACCTCCCTCAATCCCCACCTACCCACCTTCTCCCCGTCTCCCTCAATCCCCACCTACCCACCTTCTCCACACCTCCCTCAATCCCCACCTACCCACCTTCTCCCCGTCTCCCACAATCCCGACCTACCCACCTTCTCCCCGTCTACCTCAATCCCCACCTACCCACCTTCTCCCCGTCTCCCTCAATCCCCACCTACCCACCTTCTCCCTGTCTCCCTCCATCCCCACCTATCCACCTTCTCCCCGTCTCCCTCAATCCCCACCAACCCACCTTCGCCCCGTCTCCCTCAATCTCCACCTTTCCTCCTTCACCCCGTCTCCCTCAATCCCCACCTACCCACCTTCTCCCCGTCTCCGTCACTTCCCACCTATCCACCTTCTCCCCGTCTCCCTTCAATCCCCACCTACCCACCTTCTCCCCGTCTCCCTCAATCCCCACCTACCCAACTTCTCCCCGTCTCCCTCAATCCCCACCTACCCACCTTCTCCCCATCTCCCTGAATCCCCACCTACCCAACTTCACCCCGTCTCCCTCAATCCCCACCTACCCAACTTCACCCCGTCTCCCTCAATCCCCACCTACCCACCTTCTCCCCACCTCCCTCAATCCCCACCTACCCACCTTCTCCCCGTCTCCCTCAATCCCCACCTAAGCACCTTCTCCACACCTCCCTCAATCCCCACCTACCCACCTTCTCCCCGTCTCCCTCAATCCCCACCTACCCACCTTCTCCCCGTCTCCCTCAATCCCCACCTACCCACCTTCTCCCCGTCTCCCTCAATCCCCACCTACCAACCTTCACCCCGTCTCCCTCACTCCCCACCTACCCACCTTCTCCCCGTCTCCCTCAATCCCCACCTACGCACCTTCTCCACACCTCCCTCAATCCCCACCTACCCACCTTCTCCCCGTCTCCCACAATCCCCACCTACCCACCTTCTCCCCGTCTCCCTCAATCCCCACCTACCCACCTTCTACCGTCTCCCTCAATCCCCACCTACCCTCCTTCTCCCCGTCTCCCTCTATCCCCACCTACCCACATTCTCCCTGTCATCCTCAATCCCCACCTACCCACCTTCACCCCGTCTCCCTCAATCCCCACCTACCCACCTTCTCCACACCTCCCTCAATCCCCACCTACCCACCTTCTCCCCGTCTCCCTCAATCCCCACCTACCCACCTTCTCCACACCTCCCTCAATCCCCACCTACCCACCTTCTCCCCGTCTCCCCCAATCCCGACCTACCCACCTTCTCCCCGTCTCCTTCAATCCCCACCTACCCACCTTCACCCCGTCTCCCTCAATACCCACCTACCCACCTTCTCCCCACCTCCCTCAATCCCCACCTACCCACCTTCTCCCCGTCTCCCTCAATCCCCACCTACGCACCTTCTCCACACCTCCCTCAATCCCCACCTACCCACCTTCTCCCCATCTCCCTCAATCCCCACCTACCAACCTTCACCCCGTCTCCCTCACTCCCCACCTACCCACCTTCTCCCCGTCTCCCTCAGTCCCCACCTACGCACCTTCTCCACAACTCCCTCAATCCCCACCTACCCACCTTCTCCCGTCTCCCTCAATCCCCACCTACCCACCTTCTCCCCGTCTCCCTCAATCCCCACCTACCCACCTTCTCCCCGTCTCCCTCAATCCCCACCTACCCACTTTCTCCCCGTCTCCCTCAATCCCCACCTACCCACCTTCTCCCCGTCTCCCTCAATCCCCACCTACCCACCTTCACCCCGTCTCCCTCAATTCCCACCTACCCACAATTCCCCGTCTCCCTCAATCCCCACCCACCCACCTTCACCCCGTCTCCCTCAATTCCCACCTACCCACCTTCTCCCCGTCTCCCTCAATCCCCACCTACCCACCTTGTTCCCTTCTCCCTCAATCCCCACCCACCCACCTTCACCCCGTCTCCCTCAATTCCCACCTACCCACCTTCTCCCCGTCTCCCTCAATCCTCACCTACCCACCTTGTTCCCGTCTCCCTCAATCCCCACCTAGCCACCTTCTCCCCGTCTCCGTCACTCCCCACCTACCCACCTTCTCCCCGTCTCCCTCAATCCCCACCTACCCACCTTCTCCCCGTCTCCCTCAATCCCCACCTAGCCACCTTCTCCCCGTCTCCCTCAATCCCCACCTACCCACCTTCTCCCCGTCTCCCTCAATCCCCACCTACCCACCTTCTCCCCGTCTCCCTCAATCCCCACCTAGCCAACTTCTCCCCGTCTCCCTCAATCCCCACCTACCCAACTTCTCCCCGTCTCCCTCAATCCCCACCTACCCACCTTCTCCCCGTCTCCCTCAATCCCCAACTACCCAACTTCACCCCGTCTCCCTCAATCCCCACCTACCCACCTTCACCCCGTCTCCCTCAATCCCCACCTACCCACCATCTCCCCACGTCCCTCAATCCCCACCTACCCACCTTCTCCCCGTCTCCCTCAATCCCCACCTACCCACCTTCTCCCCATCTCCCTCAATCCCCACCTACCCACCTTCTCCCCATCTCCCTCAATCCCCACCTACCAACCTTCACCCCGTCTCCCTCACTCCCCACCTACCCACCTTCTCCCCGTCTCCCTCAATCCCCACCTACGCACCTTCTCCACACCTCCCTCAATCCCCACCTACCCACCTTCTCCCCGTCTCCCTCAATCCCCACCTACCCACCTTCTCCCCGTCTCCCTCAATCCCCACCTACCCACCTTCTCCCCGTCTCCCTCAATCCCCACCTACCCACCTTCTCCCCGTCTCCCTCAATCCCCACCTACCCACCTTCTCCCCGTGTCCCTCAATCCCCACCTACCCACCTTCACCCCGTCTCCCTCAATTCCCACCTACCCACCTTCTCCCCGTCTCCCTCAATCCCCACCTACCCACCTTCTCCCCGTCTCCCTCATCCCCACCTGCCCAGCTTCACCCCGTCTCCCCCAATCTCCATCTACCCACCTTCTCCCCGTCTCCCTCAATCCCCACCTACCCACCTTCTCCACACCTCCCTCAATCCCCACCTACAAACCTTCTCCCCGTCTCCCTCAATCCCCACATACCCACCTTCTCCCCGTCTCCATCAATCCCCACCTACCCACCTTCTCCCCGTCTCCCTCAATCCTCACCTACCCACCTTCTCCCCGTCTCCCTCAATCCCCACCTACCCACCTTCTCCCCATCTCCCTCAATCCCCACCTATCCACCTTCTCCCCATCTCCCTGAATCCACACCTACCCACCTTCTCCCCGTCTCCCTCAATCCCCACCTACCCACCTTCTCCCCGTCTCCCTCAATCCCCACCTACCCACCTTCTCCCCGTCACCCTCAATCCCCACCTACCCACCTTCTCCCCGTCTCCCTCATCCCCACCTACCCACCTTCTCCCCATCTCCCTGAATCCACACCTACCCACCTTCTCCCCGTCTCCCACAATCCCGACCTACCCACCTTCTCCCCGTCTCCCCCAATCCCCATCTACCAACCTTCTCCCCGTCTCCCTCTATCCCCTCCTACCCACCTTCACCCCGTCTCCCTCAATACCCACCTACCCACCTTCACCCCGTCTCCCTCTATCCCCACCTACCCACCTTCTCACCGTCTCCCTCAATCCCCACCTACCCACCTTCTCCCTGTCTCTCTCGATCCCCACCTACCCACCTTCTCCCCGTCTCCCTCAATCCCCACCTACCCCCCTTCTCCCCGTCTCCCTCAATCCCCACCTACCCACACTCTCCCCGTCTTCCTCAATCCCCACCTACCCCCCTTCTCCCCGTCTCCCCCAATTCCCACCAACCCACCTTCATTCCGTCTCCCTCAATCCACATCTACCCACCTTCTCCCCGTCTCCCTCAATCCCCACCTACCCACCTTCTCCCCGTCTCCCTCAATCCCCACCTACCCAAATTCACCCCGTCTCCCTCAATCCCCACCTACGCACCTTCTGCCCGTCTCCCTCAATCCCCACCTACCCACCTTCTCCCCGTCTCCATCAATCCCCACCTACCCACCTTCTCCCCGTCTCCCTCAATCCTCACCTACCCACCTTCTCCCCGTCTCCCTCAATCCCCACCTACCCACCTTCTCCCCATCTCCCTCAATCCCCACCTATCCACCTTCTCCCCATCTCCCTGAATCCACACCTACCCACCTTCTCCCCGTCTCCCTCAATCCCCACCTACCCACCTTCTCCCCGTCTCCCTCAATCCCCACCTACCCACCTTCTCCCCGTCACCCTCAATCCCCACCTACCCACCTTCTCCCCGTCTCCCTCATCCCCACCTACCCACCTTCTCCCCATCTCCCTGAATCCACACCTACCCACCTTCTCCCCGTCTCCCACAATCCCGACCTACCCACCATCTCCCCGTCTCCCCCAATCCCCATCTACCAACCTTCTCCCCGTCTCCCTCTATCCCCTCCTACCCACCTTCACCCCGTCTCCCTCAATACCCACCTACCCACCTTCACCCCGTCTCCCTCTATCCCCACCTACCCACCTTCTCACCGTCTCCCTCAATCCCCACCTACCCACCTTCTCCCTGTCTCTCTCGATCCCCACCTACCCACCTTCTCCCCGTCTCCCTCAATCCCCACCTACCCCCCTTCTCCCCGTCTCCCTCAATCCCCACCTACCCACACTCTCCCCGTCTTCCTCAATCCCCACCTACCCCCCTTCTCCCCGTCTCCCCCAATTCCCACCAACCCACCTTCATTCCGTCTCCCTCAATCCACATCTACCCACCTTCTCCCCGTCTCCCTCAATCCCCACCTACCCACCTTCTCCCCGTCTCCCTCAATCCCCACCTACCCAAATTCACCCCGTCTCCCTCAATCCCCACCTACGCACCTTCTGCCCGTCTCCCTCAATCCCCACCTACCCACCTTCTCCCCGTCTCCCTCACTCCCCACATACCCACCTTCTCCCCATCTCCCTCAATCCCCACCTACCCACCTTCTCCCCATCTCCCTCAATCCCCACCTTCCCACCTTCACCCCGTCTCCCTCAATCCCCACCTACCCACCTTCTCTCCATCTCCCTCAATCCCCACCTACCCACCTTCTACCGTCTCCCTCAATCCCCACCTACCCTCCTTCTCCCCGTCTCCCTCTATCCCCACCTACCCACATTCTCCCTGTCATCCTCAATCCCCACCTACCCACCTTCACCCCGTCTCCCTCAATCCCCACCTACCCACCTTCTCCACACCTCCCTCAATCCCCACCTACCCACCTTCTCCCCGTCTCCCTCAATCCCCACCTACCCACCTTCTCCACACCTCCCTCAATCCCCACCTACCCACCTTCTCCCCGTCTCCCACAATCCCGACCTACCCACCTTCTCCCCGTCTACCTCAATCCCCACCTACCCACCTTCTCCCCGTCTCCCTCAATCCCCACCTACCCACCTTCTCCCTGTCTCCCTCCATCCCCACCTATCCACCTTCTCCCCGTCTCCCTCAATCCCCACCAACCCACCTTCGCCCCGTCTCCCTCAATCTCCACCTTTCCTCCTTCACCCCGTCTCCCTCAATCCCCACCTACCCACCTTCTCCCCGTCTCCGTCACTTCCCACCTATCCACCTTCTCCCCGTCTCCCTTCAATCCCCACCTACCCACCTTCTCCCCGTCTCCCTCAATCCCCACCTACCCAACTTCTCCCCGTCTCCCTCAATCCCCACCTACCCACCTTCTCCCCATCTCCCTGAATCCCCACCTACCCAACTTCACCCCGTCTCCCTCAATCCCCACCTACCCAACTTCACCCCGTCTCCCTCAATCCCCACCTACCCACCTTCTCCCCACCTCCCTCAATCCCCACCTACCCACCTTCTCCCCGTCTCCCTCAATCCCCACCTAAGCACCTTCTCCACACCTCCCTCAATCCCCACCTACCCACCTTCTCCCCGTCTCCCTCAATCCCCACCTACCCACCTTCTCCCCGTCTCCCTCAATCCCCACCTACCCACCTTCTCCCCGTCTCCCTCAATCCCCACCTACCAACCTTCACCCCGTCTCCCTCACTCCCCACCTACCCACCTTCTCCCCGTCTCCCTCAATCCCCACCTACGCACCTTCTCCACACCTCCCTCAATCCCCACCTACCCACCTTCTCCCCGTCTCCCACAATCCCCACCTACCCACCTTCTCCCCGTCTCCCTCAATCCCCACCTACCCACCTTCTACCGTCTCCCTCAATCCCCACCTACCCTCCTTCTCCCCGTCTCCCTCTATCCCCACCTACCCACATTCTCCCTGTCATCCTCAATCCCCACCTACCCACCTTCACCCCGTCTCCCTCAATCCCCACCTACCCACCTTCTCCACACCTCCCTCAATCCCCACCTACCCACCTTCTCCCCGTCTCCCTCAATCCCCACCTACCCACCTTCTCCACACCTCCCTCAATCCCCACCTACCCACCTTCTCCCCGTCTCCCCCAATCCCGACCTACCCACCTTCTCCCCGTCTCCTTCAATCCCCACCTACCCACCTTCACCCCGTCTCCCTCAATACCCACCTACCCACCTTCTCCCCACCTCCCTCAATCCCCACCTACCCACCTTCTCCCCGTCTCCCTCAATCCCCACCTACGCACCTTCTCCACACCTCCCTCAATCCCCACCTACCCACCTTCTCCCCATCTCCCTCAATCCCCACCTACCAACCTTCACCCCGTCTCCCTCACTCCCCACCTACCCACCTTCTCCCCGTCTCCCTCAGTCCCCACCTACGCACCTTCTCCACAACTCCCTCAATCCCCACCTACCCACCTTCTCCCGTCTCCCTCAATCCCCACCTACCCACCTTCTCCCCGTCTCCCTCAATCCCCACCTACCCACCTTCTCCCCGTCTCCCTCAATCCCCACCTACCCACTTTCTCCCCGTCTCCCTCAATCCCCACCTACCCACCTTCTCCCCGTCTCCCTCAATCCCCACCTACCCACCTTCACCCCGTCTCCCTCAATTCCCACCTACCCACAATTCCCCGTCTCCCTCAATCCCCACCCACCCACCTTCACCCCGTCTCCCTCAATTCCCACCTACCCACCTTCTCCCCGTCTCCCTCAATCCCCACCTACCCACCTTGTTCCCTTCTCCCTCAATCCCCACCCACCCACCTTCACCCCGTCTCCCTCAATTCCCACCTACCCACCTTCTCCCCGTCTCCCTCAATCCTCACCTACCCACCTTGTTCCCGTCTCCCTCAATCCCCACCTAGCCACCTTCTCCCCGTCTCCGTCACTCCCCACCTACCCACCTTCTCCCCGTCTCCCTCAATCCCCACCTACCCACCTTCTCCCCGTCTCCCTCAATCCCCACCTAGCCACCTTCTCCCCGTCTCCCTCAATCCCCACCTACCCACCTTCTCCCCGTCTCCCTCAATCCCCACCTACCCACCTTCTCCCCGTCTCCCTCAATCCCCACCTAGCCAACTTCTCCCCGTCTCCCTCAATCCCCACCTACCCAACTTCTCCCCGTCTCCCTCAATCCCCACCTACCCACCTTCTCCCCGTCTCCCTCAATCCCCAACTACCCAACTTCACCCCGTCTCCCTCAATCCCCACCTACCCACCTTCACCCCGTCTCCCTCAATCCCCACCTACCCACCATCTCCCCACGTCCCTCAATCCCCACCTACCCACCTTCTCCCCGTCTCCCTCAATCCCCACCTACCCACCTTCTCCCCATCTCCCTCAATCCCCACCTACCCACCTTCTCCCCATCTCCCTCAATCCCCACCTACCAACCTTCACCCCGTCTCCCTCACTCCCCACCTACCCACCTTCTCCCCGTCTCCCTCAATCCCCACCTACGCACCTTCTCCACACCTCCCTCAATCCCCACCTACCCACCTTCTCCCCGTCTCCCTCAATCCCCACCTACCCACCTTCTCCCCGTCTCCCTCAATCCCCACCTACCCACCTTCTCCCCGTCTCCCTCAATCCCCACCTACCCACCTTCTCCCCGTCTCCCTCAATCCCCACCTACCCACCTTCTCCCCGTGTCCCTCAATCCCCACCTACCCACCTTCACCCCGTCTCCCTCAATTCCCACCTACCCACCTTCTCCCCGTCTCCCTCAATCCCCACCTACCCACCTTCTCCCCGTCTCCCTCATCCCCACCTGCCCAGCTTCACCCCGTCTCCCCCAATCTCCATCTACCCACCTTCTCCCCGTCTCCCTCAATCCCCACCTACCCACCTTCTCCACACCTCCCTCAATCCCCACCTACAAACCTTCTCCCCGTCTCCCTCAATCCCCACATACCCACCTTCTCCCCGTCTCCATCAATCCCCACCTACCCACCTTCTCCCCGTCTCCCTCAATCCTCACCTACCCACCTTCTCCCCGTCTCCCTCAATCCCCACCTACCCACCTTCTCCCCATCTCCCTCAATCCCCACCTATCCACCTTCTCCCCATCTCCCTGAATCCACACCTACCCACCTTCTCCCCGTCTCCCTCAATCCCCACCTACCCACCTTCTCCCCGTCTCCCTCAATCCCCACCTACCCACCTTCTCCCCGTCACCCTCAATCCCCACCTACCCACCTTCTCCCCGTCTCCCTCATCCCCACCTACCCACCTTCTCCCCATCTCCCTGAATCCACACCTACCCACCTTCTCCCCGTCTCCCACAATCCCGACCTACCCACCTTCTCCCCGTCTCCCCCAATCCCCATCTACCAACCTTCTCCCCGTCTCCCTCTATCCCCTCCTACCCACCTTCACCCCGTCTCCCTCAATACCCACCTACCCACCTTCACCCCGTCTCCCTCTATCCCCACCTACCCACCTTCTCACCGTCTCCCTCAATCCCCACCTACCCACCTTCTCCCTGTCTCTCTCGATCCCCACCTACCCACCTTCTCCCCGTCTCCCTCAATCCCCACCTACCCCCCTTCTCCCCGTCTCCCTCAATCCCCACCTACCCACACTCTCCCCGTCTTCCTCAATCCCCACCTACCCCCCTTCTCCCCGTCTCCCCCAATTCCCACCAACCCACCTTCATTCCGTCTCCCTCAATCCACATCTACCCACCTTCTCCCCGTCTCCCTCAATCCCCACCTACCCACCTTCTCCCCGTCTCCCTCAATCCCCACCTACCCAAATTCACCCCGTCTCCCTCAATCCCCACCTACGCACCTTCTGCCCGTCTCCCTCAATCCCCACCTACCCACCTTCTCCCCGTCTCCCTCACTCCCCACATACCCACCTTCTCCCCATCTCCCTCAATCCCCACCTACCCACCTTCTCCCCATCTCCCTCAATCCCCACCTTCCCACCTTCACCCCGTCTCCCTCAATCCCCACCTACCCACCTTCTCTCCATCTCCCTCAATCCCCACCTACCCACCTTCTACCGTCTCCCTCAATCCCCACCTACCCTCCTTCTCCCCGTCTCCCTCTATCCCCACCTACCCACATTCTCCCTGTCATCCTCAATCCCCACCTACCCACCTTCACCCCGTCTCCCTCAATCCCCACCTACCCACCTTCTCCACACCTCCCTCAATCCCCACCTACCCACCTTCTCCCCGTCTCCCTCAATCCCCACCTACCCACCTTCTCCACACCTCCCTCAATCCCCACCTACCCACCTTCTCCCCGTCTCCCACAATCCCGACCTACCCACCTTCTCCCCGTCTCCCTCAATCCCCACCTACCCACCTTCTCCCCGTCTCCCTCAATCCCCACCTACCCACCTTCTCCCTGTCTCCCTCAATCCCCACCTATCCACCTTCTCCCCGTCTCCCTCAATCCCCACCTACCCACCTTCTCCCCGTCTCCCTCAATCCCCACCTATCCACCTTCTCCCCGTCTCCCTCAATCCCCACCAACCCACCTTCGCCCCGTCTCCCTCAATCTCCACCTTTCCTCCTTCACCCCGTCTCCCTCAATCCCCACCTACCCACCTTCTCCCCGTCTCCGTCACTTCCCACCTATCCACCTTCTCCCCATCTCCCTTCAATCCCCACCTACCCACCTTCTCCCCGTCTCCCTCAATCCCCACCTACCCAACTTCTCCCCGTCTCCCTCAATCCCCACCTACCCACCTTCTCCCCATCTCCCTGAATCCCCACCTACCCAACTTCACCCCGTCTCCCTCAATCCCCACCTACCCAACTTCACCCCGTCTCCCTCAATCCCCACCTACCCAACTTCTCCCCACCTCCCTCAATCCCCACCTACCCACCTTCTCCCCGTCTCCCTCAATCCCCACCTAAGCACCTTCTCCACACCTCCCTCAATCCCCACCTACCCACCTTCTCCCCGTCTCCCTCAATCCCCACCTACCCACCTTCTCCCCGTCTCCCTCAATCCCCACCTACCCACCTTCTCCCCGTCTCCCTCAATCCCCACCTACCAACCTTCACCCCGTCTCCCTCACTCCCCACCTACCCACCTTCTCCCCGTCTCCCTCAATCCCCACCTACGCACCTTCTCCACACCTCCCTCAATCCCCACCTACCCACCTTCTCCCCGTCTCCCACAATCCCCACCTACCCACCTTCTCCGCGTCTCCCTCAATCCCCACCTACCCACCTTCTCCACACCTCCCTCAATCCCCACCTACCCACCTTCTCCCCGTCTCCCTCAATCCCCACCTACCCACCTTCTACCGTCTCCCTCAATCCCCACCTACCCTCCTTCTCCCCGTCTCCCTCTATCCCCACCTACCCACATTCTCCCTGTCATCCTCAATCCCCACCTACCCACCTTCACCCCGTCTCCCTCAATCCCCACCTACCCACCTTCTCCACACCTCCCTCAATCCCCACCTACCCACCTTCTCCCCGTCTCCCTCAATCCCCACCTACCCACCTTCTCCACACCTCCCTCAATCCCCACCTACCCACCTTCTCCCCGTCTCCCACAATCCCGACCTACCCACCTTCTCCCCGTCTCACTCAATCCCCACCTACCCACCTTCTCACCGTCTCCCTCAATCCCCACCTACCCACCTTCTCCCTGTCTCCCTCAATCCCCACCTATCCACCTTCTCCCCGTCTCCCTCAATCCCCACCAACACACCTTCGCCCCGTCTCCCTCAATCCCCACCTTTCCTCCTTCACCCCGTCTCCCTCAATCCCCACCTACCCACCTTCTCCCCGTCTCCCTCAATCCCCACCTACCCACCTTCTCCCCGTCTCCCTCAATCCCCACCTAGCCACCTTCTCCCCGTCTCCCTCAATCCCCACCTACCCAACTTCTCCCCGTCTCCCTCAATCCCCACCTACCCACCTTCTCCCCGTCTCCCTCAATCCCCACCTACCCAACTTCACCCCGTCTCCCTCAATCCCCACCTACCCACCTTCACCCCGTCTCCCTCAATCCCCACCTACCCACCTTCTCCCCACCTCCCTCAATCCCCACCTACCCACCTTCTCCCCGTCTCCCTCAATCCCCACCTACGCACCTTCTCCACACCTCCCTCAATCCCCACCTACCCACCTTCTCCCCATCTCCCTCAATCCCCACCTACCAACCTTCACCCCGTCTCCCTCACTCCCCACCTACCCACCTTCTCCCCGTCTCCCTCAATCCCCACCTACCCACCTTCTCCCCGTCTCCCTCAATCCCCACCTACCCACCTTCTCCCCGTCTCCCTCAATCCCCACCTACGCACCTTCTCCACACCTCCCTCAATCCCCACCTACCCACCTTCTCCCCGTCTCCCTCAATCCCCACCTACCCACCTTCTCCCCGTCTCCCTCAATCCCCACCTACCCACCTTCTCCCCGTCTCCCTCAATCCCCACCTACCCACCTTCTCCCCGTCTCCCTCAATCCCCACCTACCCACCTTCTCCCCGTCTCCCTCTATCCCCACCTACCCACCTTCACCCCGTCTCCCTCAATTCCCACCTAAACACCTTCTCCCCGTCTCCCTCAATCCCCACCTACCCACCTTCTCCCCGTCTCCCTCATCCCCACCTGCCCAGCTTCACCCCGTCTCCCCCAATCCCCATCTACCCACCTTCTCCCCGTCTCCCTCAATCCCCACCTACCCACCTTCTCCACACCTCCCTCAATCCCCACCTACCCACCTTCTCCCCGTCTCCCTCAATCCCCACCTACCCACCTTCTCCCCGTCTCCCTCAATCCCCACCTACCCACCTTCTCCACACCTCCCTCAATCCCCACCTACCCACCTTCTCCCCGTCTCCCTCAATCCCCACCTACCCACCTTCTCCCCGTCTCCATCAATCCCCACCTACCCACCTTCTCCCCGTCTCCCTCAATCCTCACCTACCCACCTTCTCCCCGTCTCCCTCAATTCCCACCAACCCACCTTCTCCCCATCTCCCTCAATCCCCACCTATCCACCTTCTCCCCATCTCCCTGAATCCACACCTACCCAACTTCTCCCCGTCTCCCTCAATCCCCACCTACCCACCTTCTCCCCGACTCCCTCAATCCCCACCTACCCACCTTCTCCCCGTCTCCCTCAATCCCCACCTACCCACCTTCTCCCCGACTACCTCAATCCCCACCTACCCACCTTCTCCCCGTCACCCTCAATCCCCACCTACCCAACTTCTCCCCGTCTCCCTCAATCCCCACCTACCCACCTTCTCCCCGTCACCCTCAATCCCCACCTACCCAACTTCACCCCGTCTCCCTCAATCCCCACCTACCCACCTTGTCCCCGTCTCTCTCAATTCACACCTACCCACCTTCTCCCCGTTTCCCACAATCCCGACCTACCCACCTTCACCCCGTCTCCCTCAATCCCCACCTACCCACCTTCTCCCCGTCTCCCTCCTCCCCACCTACCCACCTTCTCCCCATCTCCCTGAATCCCCACCTACCCACCTTCTCCCCGTCTCCCTCAATCCCCACCTACCCAACTTCTCCCCGTCTCCCTCAATCCCCACCTACCCACCTTCTCCCCGTCTCCCTCAATCCCCACCTACCCACCTTCTCCCCGTCTCCCTCAATCCCCACCTACCCACCTTCTCCCCGTCTCCCTCAATCCCCACCTACCCACCTTCTCCCCGTCTCCCTCAATCCCCACCTACCCACCTTCTCCCCGTCTCCCTCATCCCCACCTACCCACCTTCACCCCGTCTCCCTCAATCCCCACCTACCCACCTTCTCCACACCTCCCTCAATCCCCACCTACCCACCTTCTCCCCGTCTCCCTCAATCCCCACCTACCCACCTTCTCCACACCTCCCTCAATCCCCACCTACCCACCTTCTCCCCGTCTCCCACAATCCCGACCTACCCACCTTCTCCCCGTCTCACTCAATCCCCACCTACCCACCTTCTCACCGTCTCCCTCAATCCCCACCTACCCACCTTCTCCCTGTCTCCCTCAATCCCCACCTATCCACCTTCTCCCCGTCTCCCTCAATCCCCACCAACACACCTTCGCCCCGTCTCCCTCAATCCCCACCTTTCCTCCTTCACCCCGTCTCCCTCAATCCCCACCTACCCACCTTCTCCCCGTCTCCCTCAATCCCCACCTACCCACCTTCTCCCCGTCTCCCTCAATCCCCACCTAGCCACCTTCTCCCCGTCTCCCTCAATCCCCACCTACCCAACTTCTCCCCGTCTCCCTCAATCCCCACCTACCCACCTTCTCCCCGTCTCCCTCAATCCCCACCTACCCAACTTCACCCCGTCTCCCTCAATCCCCACCTACCCACCTTCACCCCGTCTCCCTCAATCCCCACCTACCCACCTTCTCCCCACCTCCCTCAATCCCCACCTACCCACCTTCTCCCCGTCTCCCTCAATCCCCACCTACGCACCTTCTCCACACCTCCCTCAATCCCCACCTACCCACCTTCTCCCCATCTCCCTCAATCCCCACCTACCAACCTTCACCCCGTCTCCCTCACTCCCCACCTACCCACCTTCTCCCCGTCTCCCTCAATCCCCACCTACCCACCTTCTCCCCGTCTCCCTCAATCCCCACCTACCCACCTTCTCCCCGTCTCCCTCAATCCCCACCTACGCACCTTCTCCACACCTCCCTCAATCCCCACCTACCCACCTTCTCCCCGTCTCCCTCAATCCCCACCTACCCACCTTCTCCCCGTCTCCCTCAATCCCCACCTACCCACCTTCTCCCCGTCTCCCTCAATCCCCACCTACCCACCTTCTCCCCGTCTCCCTCAATCCCCACCTACCCACCTTCTCCCCGTCTCCCTCTATCCCCACCTACCCACCTTCACCCCGTCTCCCTCAATTCCCACCTAAACACCTTCTCCCCGTCTCCCTCAATCCCCACCTACCCACCTTCTCCCCGTCTCCCTCATCCCCACCTGCCCAGCTTCACCCCGTCTCCCCCAATCCCCATCTACCCACCTTCTCCCCGTCTCCCTCAATCCCCACCTACCCACCTTCTCCACACCTCCCTCAATCCCCACCTACCCACCTTCTCCCCGTCTCCCTCAATCCCCACCTACCCACCTTCTCCCCGTCTCCCTCAATCCCCACCTACCCACCTTCTCCACACCTCCCTCAATCCCCACCTACCCACCTTCTCCCCGTCTCCCTCAATCCCCACCTACCCACCTTCTCCCCGTCTCCATCAATCCCCACCTACCCACCTTCTCCCCGTCTCCCTCAATCCTCACCTACCCACCTTCTCCCCGTCTCCCTCAATTCCCACCTACCCACCTTCTCCCCATCTCCCTCAATCCCCACCTATCCACCTTCTCCCCATCTCCCTGAATCCACACCTACCCAACTTCTCCCCGTCTCCCTCAATCCCCACCTACCCACCTTCTCCCCGTCTCCCTCAATCCCCACCTACCCACCTTCTCCCCGACTACCTCAATCCCCACCTACCCACCTTCTCCCCGTCACCCTCAATCCCCACCTACCCAACTTCTCCCCGTCTCCCTCAATCCCCACCTACCCACCTTCTCCCCGTCACCCTCAATCCCCACCTACCCAACTTCACCCCGTCTCCCTCAATCCCCACCTACCCACCTTGTCCCCGTCTCTCTCAATTCACACCTACCCACCTTCTCCCCGTTTCCCACAATCCCGACCTACCCACCTTCACCCCGTCTCCCTCAATCCCCACCTACCCACCTTCTCCCCGTCTCCCTCCTCCCCACCTACCCACCTTCTCCCCATCTCCCTGAATCCCCACCTACCCACCTTCTCCCCGTCTCCCTCAATCCCCACCTACCCAACTTCTCCCCGTCTCCCTCAATCCCCACCTACCCACCTTCTCCCCGTCTCCCTCAATCCCCACCTACCCACCTTCTCCCCGTCTCCCTCAATCCCCACCTACCCACCTTCTCCCCGTCTCCCTCAATCCCCACCTACCCACCTTCTCCCCGTCTCCCTCAATCCCCACCTACCCACCTTCTCCCCGTCTCCCTCATCCCCACCTACCCACCTTCACCCCGTCTCCCTCAATCCACACCTACCCAGCTTCACCCCGTCTCCCCCAATCCCCATCTACCCACCTTCTCCCCGTCTCCCTCTATCTCCACGTACCCACCTTCACCCCGTCTCCCTCAATCCCCACCTACCCACCTTCTCCCCATCTCCCTCAATCCCCACCTATCCACCTTCTCCCCGTCTCCCTCAATCCCCACCTACCCACCTTCTCCCCGTCTCCCTCTATCTCCACGTACCCACCTTCTCCCCGTCTCCCCCAATCCCCATCTACCCACCTTCTCCCCGTCTCCCTCAATCTCCACGTACCCCCCTTCTCCCCGTCTCCCTCAATCCCCACCTACCCACCATCTCCCCGTCTTCCTCAATCCCCACCTACCCCCCTTCTCCCCGTCTCCCCTAATTCCCACCTACCCACCTTCATTCCGTCTCCCTCAATCCACACCTACCCGCCTTCTCCCCGTCTCCCTCAATCCCCACCTACCCAAATTCACCCCGTCTCTCTCAATCCCCACCTACGCACCTTCTGCCCGTCTCCCTCAATCCCCACCTACCCACCTTCTCCCCGTCTCCCTCACTCCCCACCTACCCACCTTTTCCCCATTTCCCTCAATCCCCACCTACCCACCTTCTCCCCATCTCCCTCAATCCCCACCTACCCACCTTCACCCCGTCTCCCTCAATCCCCACTACCCACCTTCTCTCCATCTCCCTCAATCCCCACCTACCCACCTTCTCCCCGTCTCCCTCAATCCCCACCTACCCACCTTCTCCCCGTCTCCATCAATCCCCACCTACCCACCTTCTCCCCGTCTCCCTCAATCCACACCTACCCACCTACTCCCCGTCTCCCTCAATCCCCACCTACCCACCTTCTCTCCATCTCCATCAATCCCCACCTACCCACCTTCTACCGTCTCCCTCAATCCCCACCTACCTTCCTTCTCCCCGTCTCCCTCTATCCCTACCTACCCACATTCTCCCTGTCACCCTCAATCCCCACCTACCCACCTTCACCCCGTCTCCCTCAATCCCCACCTACCCCCCTTCTCCCCGTCTCTCTCAACCCCCACCTACCCACCTTCTCCCTTTCTCCCTCAAACCCCACCTACCCACCTTCTCCCCGTCTCCCTCAAACCCCACCTACCCACCTTCTCCCCGTCGCCCTCAATCCCCACCTACCGACCTTCTCCCCGTCTCCCTCAGTCCCCATCTACCCACCTTCTCCCCGTCTCCCTCAATCCCCACCTACCCACCTTCTCCCCGTCTCCCTCAATCCCCACCTACCCACCTTCTCCCCCTCTCCCTCAATCCCCAACTACCCTCCTTCTCCCCGTAACCCTCAATCCCCTCCTACCCACCTTCTCCCCGTCTCCCTCAATCCCAACCTACCCACCTTCTCCCCATCTCCCTGAATCCACACCTACCCACCTTCTCCCCGTCTCCCTCAATCCCCACCTACCCAACTTCTCCCAATCTCCCACAATCCCGACCTACTCACCTTCACCCCGTCTCCCTCAATCCCACCTACCCACATTCTCCCCGTCTCCCTCAATCACCACCTACCCACCTTCTCCCTTTCTCCCTCAAAACCAACCTACCCACCTTCTCCCCTTCTCCCTCAATCCCCACCTACCCACCTTCTCCCCGTCTCCCTCAATCCCCACCTACCCACCTTCTCCCCATCTCCCTGAATCCACACCTACCCACCTTCTCCCCGTCTCCCTCAATCCCCACCTACCCAACTTCTCCCCATCTCCCACAATCCCGACCTACTCACCTTCACCCCGTCTCCCTCAATCCCACCTACCCACCTTCTCCCCGTCTCCCTCAATCCCCACCTACCCAGCTTCTCCCTTTCTCCCTCAAAACCAACCTACCCACCTTCTCCCCTTCTCCCTCAATCCCCACCTACCCACCTTCTCCCCGTCTCCTTCAATCCCCACCTACCCACCTTCTCCCCGTCTCCCTCAATCCCCACCTACCCACCTTCTCCCCATCTCCCTCAATCCCCACGGTACCCACCTACTCCCCGTCTCCCTCAATCCCGACCTACCCAACTTCTCCCCGTCTCCCTCAATCCCCTCCTACCCACCTTCTCCCCGTCTCTCTCAATCCCCACCTACCCACCTTCTCCCCGTATCCCTCAATCCCCACCTACCCACCTTCACCCCGTCTCCCTCAATCCTCACCTACCCACCTTCTCCCCGTCTCCCTCAATCCCCACCTACCCACCTTCTCCCCGTCTCCCTCAATCCCCACCTACCCACTTTCTCCCCGTCTCCCTCAATCCCCACCTACCCACCTTCTCACCGTCTCCCTCAATCCCCACCTACCCACCTTCTCCCCGTCTCCCTCAATCCCGACCTACCCACCTTCTCCCCGTCTCCCTCAATCCCCACCTACCCACCTTCTCCCCGTCTCCCTCAATCCCGACCTACCCACCTTCTCCCCGTCTCCCTCAATCCCCACCTACGCACCTTCTCCCCATCTCCCTCAATCCCCACCTACCCACCTTCACCCCGTCTCCCTCACTCCCCACCTACCCACCTTCTCCCCGTCTCCCTCAATCCCCACCTACGCACCTTCTCCACACCTCCCTCAATCCCCACCTACCCACCTTCTCTCCATCTCCCTCAATCCCCACCTACCCACCTTCTACCGTCTCCCTCAATCCCCACCTACCCAGCTTCTCCCCGTCTCCCTCAATCCTCACATACCCACCTTCTCCCCGTCTCTCTCAATCCCCACCTACCCACCTTCTCCCCGTCTCCCTCAATCCCCACCTACCCACCTTCTCCCCGTCTCCCTCAATCCCCACCTACCCACCTTCTCCCCGTCTCCCTCAATCCCCACCTACCCACCTTCACCCCGTCTCCCTCAATTCCCACCTACCCAACTTCTCCCCGTCTCCCTCAATCCCCACCTACCCACCTTCTCCCCGTCTCCCTCATCCCCACCTGCCCAGCTTCACCCCGTCTCCCCCAATCCCCACCTACCCACCTTCGCCCCGTCTCCCTCAATTCCCACCTACCCACCTTCTCCCCGTCTCCCTCAATCCCCATCTACCCACCTTCTCCCGGTCTCCCTCAATCCTCACCTACCCACCTTCTTCACACCTCCCTCAATCCCCACCTACCCACCTTGTCCCCGTCTCCCTCAATCCCCACCTACCCACCTTCTCCCCGTCTCCCTCAATCCCCACCTACCCACCTTCTCCCCGTCTCCATCAATCCCCACCTACCCACCTTCTCCCCGTCTCCCTCAATCCCCACCTACCCACCTTCACCCCGTCTCCCTCAATTCCCACCTACCCACCTTCTCCCCGTCTCACTCAATCCCCACCTACCCACCTTCTCCCCGTCTCCCTCATCCCCACCTGCCCAGCTTCACCCCGTCTCCCCCAATCCCCATCTACCCACCTTCTCCCCGTCTCCCTCAATCCCCACCTACCCACCTTCTCCACACCTCCCTCAATCCCCACCTACCCACCTTCTCCCCGTCTCCCTCAATCCCCACCTACCCACCTTCTCCCCGTCTCCCTCAATCCCCACCTACCCACCTTCTCCCCGTCTCCCTCAATCCCCACCTACCCAGCTTGTCCCTTTCTCCCTCAAAACCAACCTACCCACCTTCTCCCCTTCTCCCTCAATCACCACCTACCCACCTTCTCCCCGTCTCTCTCAATCCCCACCTACCCACCTTCTCCCCGTCTCCCTCAATCCCCACCTACCCACCTTCTCCCCATCTCCCTCAATCCCCACCTACCCACCTACTCCCCGTCTCCCTCAATCCCCACCTACGCACCTTCTCCCCGTCTCCCTCAATCCCCACCTACCCACCTACTCCCCGTCTCCCTCAATCCCCACCTACGCACCTTCTCCCCGTCTCCCTCAATCCCCACCTACCCAACTTCTCCCCGTCTCCCTCAATCCCCTCCTACCCACCTTCTCCCCGTCTCTCTCAATCCCCACCTACCCACCTTCTCCCCGTATCCCTCAATCCCCACCTACCCACCTTCACCCCGTCTCCCTCAATCCTCACCTACCCACCTTCTCCCCGTCTCCCTCAATCCCCACCTACCCACCTTCTCCCCGTCTCCCTCAATCCCCACCTACCCACTTTCTCCCCGTCTCCCTCAATCCCCACCTACCCACCTTCTCACCGTCTCCCTCAATCCCCACCTACCCACCTTTCCCCGTCTCCCTCAATCCCGACCTACCCACTTCTCCCCTTCTCCCTCAATCCCCACCTACCCACCTTCTCCCCGTCTCCCTCAATCCCGACCTACCCACCTTCTCCCCGTCTCCCTCAATCCCCACCTACGCACCTTCTCCCCATCTCCCTCAATCCCCACCTACCCACCTTCACCCAGTCTCCCTCACTCCCCACCTACCCACCTTCTCCCCATCTCCCTCAATCCCCACCTACGCACCTTCTCCACACCTCCCTCAATCCCCACCTACCCACCTTCTCTCCATCTCCCTCAATCCCCACCTACCCACCTTCTACCGTCTCCCTCAATCCCCACCTACCCAGCTTCTCCCCGTCTCCCTCAATCCTCACCTACCCACCTTCTCCCCGTGTCTCTCAATCCCCACCTACCCACCTTCTCCCCGTCTCCCTCAATCCCCACCTACCCACCTTCTCCCCTTCTCCCTCAATCCCCACCTACCCACCATCTCCCTTGTCTCCCTCAATCCCCACCTACCCACCTTCACCCCGTCTCCCCCAATCCCCTCCTACCCACCTTCGCCCCGTCTCCCTCAATTCCCACCTACCCATCTTCTCCCCGTCTCCCTCAATCCCCATCTACCCACCTTCTCCCCGTCTCCCTCAATCCCCACCTACCCACCTTCTTCACACCTCCCTCAATCCCCACCTACCCACCTTGTCCCCGTCTCCCTCAATCCCCACCTACCCACCTTCTCCCCGTCTCCCTCAATCCCCACCTACCCACCGTCTCCCCGTCTCCCTCAATCCCCACCTACCCACCTTCTCCCCGTCTCCCTCAATCCCCACCTACCCACCTTCACCCCGTCTCCCTCAATCCCCAGCTACCCACCTTCTCCCCGTCTCCCTCAATCCCCACCTACCCACCTTCACCCCGTCTCCTTCAATTCCCACCTACCCACCTTCTCCCTTTCTCCCTCAATCCCCACCTACCCACCTTCTCCCCGTCTCCCTCATCCCCACCTGCCCACCTTCTCCCCGTCTCCCTCAATCCCCACCTACCCACCTTCTCCCCGTCTCCCTCAATCCCCACCTACCCACCTTCTCCCCGTCTCCCTCAATCCCCACCTACCCACCTGCACCCCGTCTCCCCCAATCCCCATCTACCCACCTTCTCCCCGTCTCCCTCAATCCCCACCTACCCACCTTCTCCACACCTCCCTCAATCCCCACCTACCCACCTTCTCCCCGTCTCCCTCAATCCCCACCTACCCACCTTCTCCCCGTCTCCCTCAATTCCCACCTACCCACCTTCACCCGGTCTCCTTCAATTCCCACCTACCCACCTTCACCCCGTCTCCCCCAATCCCCATCTACCCACCTTCTCCCCATCTCCCTCAATCCCCACCTACCCACCTTCTCCACACCTCCCTCAATCCCCACCTACCCACCTTCTCCCCGTCTCCCTCAATCCCCACCTACCCACCTTCTCCCCATCTCCCTGAATCCCCACCTACCCACCTTCTCCCCGTCACCCTCAATCCCCACCTACCCACCTTCTCCCCTTCTCCCTCAATCCCCACCTACCCACCTTCTCCCCGTCTCCCTCAATCCCCACCTACCCACCTTCTCCCCGTCTCCCTCATCCCCACCTACCCAGCTTCACCCCGTCTCCCCCAATCCCCATCTACCCACCTTCTCCCCGTCTCCCCCAATCCCCATCTACCCACCTTCTCCCCGTCTCCCTCAATCCCCACCTACCCACCTTCTCCCCGTCTCCCTCAATCCCCACGTACCCCCCTTCTCCCCGTCTCCCTCAATCCCCACCTACCCACCATCTCCCCGTCTTCCTCAATCCCCACCTACCCCCCTTCTCCCCGTCTCCCCCAATTCCCACCTACCCACCTTCATTCCGTCTCCCTCAATCCACACCTACCCGCCTTCTCCCCGTCTCCCTCAATCCCCACCTACCCAAATTCACCCCGTCTCTCTCAATCCCCACCTACGCACCTTCTGCCCGTCTCCCTCCATCCCCACCTACCCACCTTCTCCCCGTCTCCCTCACTCCCCACCTACCCACCTTCTCCCCATCTCCCTCAATCCCCACCTACCCACCTTCTCCCCATCTCCCTCAATCCCCACCTACCCACCTTCACCCCGTCTCCCTCAATCCCCACTACCCACCTTCTCCCCGTCTCCCTCAATCCCCACCTACCCACCTTCTCCCCGTCTCCCTCAATCCCCACCTACCCACCTTCTCCCCGTCTCCATCAATCCCCACCTACCCACCTTCTCTCCATCTCCCTCAATCCCCACCTACCCACCTTCTACCGTCTCCCTCAATCCCCACCTACCCTCCATCTCCCCGTCTCCCTCTATCCCTACCTACCCACATTCTCCCTGTCACCCTCAATCCCCACCTACCCACCTTCACCCCGTCTCCCTCAATCCCCACCTACCCCCCTTCTCCCCGTCTCTCTCTACCCCCACCTACCCACCTTCTCCCCTTCTCCCTCAATCCCCACCTACCGACCTTCTCCCCGTCTCCCTCAATCCCCATCTACCCACCTTCTCCCCGTCTCCCTCAATCCCCACCTACCCACCTTCTCCCCGTCTCCCTCAATCCCCACCTACCCACCTTCTCCCCCTCTCCCTCAATCCCCACCTACCCACCTTCTCCCCGTAACCCTCAATCCCCACCTACCCACCTTCTCCCCGTCTCTCTCAAACCTCACCTACCCACCTTCTCCCCGTCTCCCTCAATCCCCACCTACCCACCTTCTCCCCGTCTCTCTCAAACCTCACCTACCCACCTTCTCCCCGTCTCTCTCAATCCCCACCTACCCACCTTCTCCCCTTCTCCCTCAATCCCCACCTACCCACCTTCTCCCCGTCTCCCTCAATCCCCACCTACCCACCTTCTCCCCGTCTCCCTCAATCCCCACCTACCCACCTTCTCCCCATCTCCCTGAATCCACACCTACCCACCTTCTCCCCGTCTCCCTCAATCCCCACCTACCCAACTTCTCCCAATCTCCCACAATCCCGACCTACTCACCTTCACCCCGTCTCCCTCAATCCACACCTACCCACCTTCTCCCCGTCTCCCTCAATCCCCACCTACCCACCTTCTCCCCGTCTCCCTCAATCCCCACCTACCCACCTTCTCCCCGTCTCCCTCAATCCCCACCTACCCACATTCTCCCCGTCTCCCTCAATCACCACCTACCCACCTTCTCCCTTTCTCCCTCAAAACCAACCTACCCACCTTCTCCCCTTCTCCCTCAATCCCCACCTACCCACCTTCTCCCCGTCTCCCTCAATCCCCACCTACCCACCTTCTCCCCATCTCCCTGAATCCACACCTACCCACCTTCTCCCCGTCTCCCACAATCCCCACCTACCCAACTTCTCCCCATCTCCCACAATCCCGACCTACTCACCTTCACCCCGTCTCCCTCAATCCCACCTACCCACCTTCTCCCCGTCTCCCTCAATCCCCACCTACCCACCTTTTCCCCATCTCCCTCAATCCCCACCTACCCACCTTCTCCCCGTCTTCCTCAATCCCCACCTACCCACCTTCTCCCCGTCTCCCTCAATGCCCACCTACCCACCTTCTCCCCGTCTCCCTCAATCCCCACCTACCCACCTTCTCCCCATCTCCCTCAATCCCCACCTACCCACCTACTCCCCGTCTCCCTCAATCCCCACCTACCCAACTTCTCCCCGTCTCCCTCAATCCCCTCCTACCCACCTTCTCCCCGTCTCTCTCAATCCCCACCTACCCACCTTCTCCCCGTCTCCCTCAATCCCCACCTACGCACCTTCTCCCCATCTCCCTCAATCCCCAGCTACCCACCTTCACCCCGTCTCCCTCACTCCCCACCTACCCACCTTCTCCCCGTCTCCCTCAATCCCCACCTACGCACCTTCTCCACACCTCCCTCAATCCCCACCTACCCACCTTCTCTCCATCTCCCTCAATCCCCACCTACCCACCTTCTACCGTCTCCCTCAATCCCCACCTACCCAGCTTCTCCCCGTCTCCCTCAATCCTCACCTACCCACCTTCTCCCCGTCTCTCTCAATCCCCACCTACCCACCTTCTCCCCGTCTCCCTCAATCCCCACCTACCCACCTTCTCCCCGTCTCCCTCAATCCCCACCTACCCACCTTCTCCCCGTCTCCCTCAATCCCCACCTACCCACCTTCACCCCGTCTCCCTCAATTCCCACCTACCCACATTCTCCCCGTCTCCCTCAATCCCCACCTACCCACCTTCTCCCCGTCTCCCTCATCCCCACCTGCCCAGCTTCACCCCGTCTCCCCCAATCCCCACCTACCCACCTTCTCCCCGTCTCCCTCAATCCCCATCTACCCACCTTCTCCCCGTCTCCCTCAATCCCCACCTACCCACCTTCTCCCCGTCTCCCTCAATCCCCACCTACCCACCTTCTCCACACCTCCCTCAATCCCCACCTACCCACCTTCTCCCCGTCTCCCTCAATCCCCACCCACCCACCTTCACCCCGTCTCCCTCAATGCCCACCTACCCACCTTCTCCCCGTCTCCCTCAATCCCCACCTACCCACCTTGTTCCCTTCTCCCTCAATCCCCACCCACCCACCTTCACCCCGTCTCCCTCAATTCCCACCAACCCACCTTCTCCCCGTCTCCCTCAATCCCCACCTACCCACCTTGTTCCCTTCTCCCTCAATCCCCACCCACCCACCTTCACCCCGTCTCCCTCAATTCCCACCTACCCACCTTCTCCCCGTCTCCCTCAATCCCCACCTACCCACCTTGTTCCCGTCTCCCTCAATCCCCACCTACCCACCTTCTCCCCGTCTCCCTCATCCCCACCTACCCACCTTCTCCCCATCTCCCTGAATCCACACCTACCCACCTTCTCCCCGTCTCCCACAATCCCGACCTACCCACCTTCTCCCCATCTCCCTCAATCCCCACCTACCCACCTTCTCCCCGTCTCCCCCAATCCCCATCTACCCACCTTCTCCCCATCTCCCTCAATCCCCACCTACCCAGCTTCTCCCTTTCTCCCTCAAAACCAACCTATCCACCTTCTCCCCTTCTCCCTCAATCCCCACCTAACCACCTTCTCCCCATCTCCCTCAATCCCCACCTACCCACCTTCTCCCCGTCTCCCTCAATCCCCACCTAACCACCTTCTCCCCATCTCCCTCAATCCCCACCTACCCACATTCTCCCCGTCTCCCTCAATCACCACCCACCCAACTTCTCCCTTTCTCCCTCAAAACCAACCTACCCACCTTCTCCCCTTCTCCCTCAATCCCCACCTACCCACCTTCTCCCCGTCTCCCTCAATCCCCACCTACCCACCTTCTCCCCATCTCCCTGAATCCACACCTACCCACCTTCTCCCCGTCTCCCTCAATCCCCACCTACCCAACTTCTCCCCTTCTCCCACAATCCCGACCTACTCACCTTCACCCCGTCTCCCTCAATCCCACCTACCCACCTTCTCCCCGTCTCCCTCAATCCCCACCTACCCACCTTCTCCCCATCTCCCTCAATCCCCACCTACCCAGCTTCTCCCTTTCTCCCTCAAAACCAACCTACCCACCTTCTCCCCTTCTCCCTCAATCCCCACCTACCCACCTTCTCCCCGTCTCCCTCAATCCCCACCTACCCACCTTCTCCCCGTCTCCCTCAATCCCCACCTACCCACCTTCTCCCCATCTCCCTCAATCCCCACCTACCCACCTACTCCCCGTCTCCCTCAATCCCCACCTACCCAACTTCTCCCCGTCTCCCTCAATCCCCTCCTACCCACCTTCTCCCCGTCTCTCTCAATCCCCACCTACCCACCTTCTCCCCGTATCCCTCAATCCCCACCTACCCACCTTCACCCCGTCTCCCTCAATCCTCACCTACCCACCTTCTCCCCATCTCCCTCAATCCCCACCTACCCACCTTCTCCCCGTCTCCCTCAATCCCCACCTACCCACTTTCTCCCCGTCTCCCTCAATCCCCACCTACCCACCTTCTCACCGTCTCCCTCAATCCCCACCTACCCACCTTCTCACCGTCTCCCTCAATCACGACCTACCCACCTTCTCCCCGTCTTCCTCAATCCCCACCTACCCACCTTCTCCCCGTCTCCCTCAATCCCGACCTACCCACCTTCTCCCCGTCTCCCTCAATCCCCACCTACGCACCTTCTCCCCATCTCCCTCAATCCCCACCTACCCACCTTCACCCCGTCTCCCTCACTCCCCACCTACCCACCTTCTCCCCGTCTCCCTCAATCCCCACCTACGCACCTTCTCCACACCTCCCTCAATCCCCACCTACCCACCTTCTCTCCATCTCCCTCAATCCCCACCTACCCACCTTCTACCGTCTCCCTCAATCCCCACCTACCCAGCTTCTCCCCGTCTCCCTCAATCCTCACCTACCCACCTTCTCCCCGTCTCTCTCAATCCCCACCTACCCACCTTCTCCCCGTCTCCCTCAATCCCCACCTACCCACCTTCTCCCCGTCTCCCTCAATCCCCACCTACCCACCTTCTCCCCGTCTCCCTCAATCCCCACCTACCCACCTTCACCCCGTCTCCCTCAATTCCCACCTACCCACATTCTCCCCGTCTCCCTCAATCCCCACCTACCCACCTTCTCCCCGTCTCCCTCATCCCCACCTGCCCAGCTTCACCCCGTCTCCCCCAATCCCCACCTACCCACCTTCGCCCCGTCTCCCTCAATTCCCACCTACCCACCTTCTCCCCATCTCCCTGAATCCACACCTACCCACCTTCTCCCCGTCTCCCTCAATCCCCACCTACCCAACTTCTCCCCATCTCCCACAATCCCAACCTACTCACCTTCACCCCGTCTCCCTCAATCCCACCTACCCACCTTCTCCCCGTCTCCCTCAATCCCCACCTACCCACCTTCTCCCCATCTCCCTCAATCCTCACCTACCCAGCTTCTCCCTTTCTCCCTCAAAACCAACCTACCCACCTTCTCCCCTTCTCCCTCAATCCCCACCTACCCACCTTCTCCCCGTCTCCCTCAATCCCCACCTACCCACCTTCTCCCCGTCTCCCTCAATCCCCACCTACCCACCTTCTCCCCATCTCCCTCAATCTCCACCTACCCACCTACTCCCCGTCTCCCTCAATCCCCACCTACCCAACTTCTCCCCGTCTCCCTCAATCCCCTCCTACCCACCTTCTCCCCGTCTCTCTCAATCCCCACCTACCCACCTTCTCCCCGTATCCCTCAATCCCCACCTACCCACCTTCACCCCGTCTCCCTCAATCCTCACCTACCCACCTTCTCCCCATCTCCCTCAATCCCCACCTACCCACCTTCTCCCCGTCTCCCTCAATCCCCACCTACCCACTTTCTCCCCGTCTCCCTCAATCCCCACCTACCCACCTTCTCACCGTCTCCCTCAATCCCCACCTACCCACCTTCTCACCGTCTCCCTCAATCCCGACCTACCCACCTTCTCCCCGTCTCCCTCAATCCCCACCTACCCACCTTCTCCCCGTCTCCCTCAATCCCGACCTACCCACCTTCTCCCCGTCTCCCTCAATCCCCACCTACGCACCTTCTCCCCATCTCCCTCAATCCCCACCTACCCACCTTCACCCCGTCTCCCTCACTCCCCACCTACCCACCTTCTACCCGTCTCCCTCAATCCCCACCTACGCACCTTCTCCACACCTCCCTCAATCCCCACCTACCCACCTTCTCTCCATCTCCCTCAATCCCCACCTACCCACCTTCTACCGTCTCCCTCAATCCCCACCTACCCAGCTTCTCCCCGTCTCCCTCAATCCTCACCTACCCACCTTCTCCCCGTCTCTCTCAATCCCCACCTACCCACCTTCTCCCCGTCTCCCTCAATCCCCACCTACCCACCTTCTCCCCGTCTCCCTCAATCCCCACCTACCCACCTTCTCCCCGTCTCCCTCAATCCCCACCTACCCACCTTCACCCCGTCTCCCTCAATTCCCACCTACCCACCTTCTCCCCGTCTCCCTCAATCCCCACCTACCCACCTTCTCCCCGTCTCCCTCATCCCCACCTGCCCAGCTTCACCCCGTCTCCCCCAATCCCCACCTACCCACCTTCTCCCCGTCTCCCTCAATCCCCATCTACCCACCTTCTCCCCGTCTCCCTCAATCCCCACCTACCCACCTTCTTCACACCTCCCTCAATCCCCACCTACCCACCTTGTCCCCGTCTCCCTCAATCCCCACCTACCCACCTTCTCCCCGTCTCCCTCAATCCCCACCTACCCACCTTCTCCCCGTCTCCCTCAATCCCCACCTACCCACCTTCTCCCCGTCTCCCTCAATCCCCACCTACCCACCTTCACCCCGTCTCCCTCAATTCCCACCTACCCACCTTCTCCCCGTCTCCCGCAATCCCCACCTACCCACCTTCTCCCCGTCTCCCTCATCCCCACCTGCCCAGCTTCTCCCCGTCTCCCCCAATCCCCATCTACCCACCTTCTCCCCGTCTCCCTCAATCCCCACCTACCCACCTTCTCCACACCTCCCTCAATCCCCACCTCCCCACCTTCTCCCCGTCTCCCTCAATCCCCACCTACCCACATTCTCCCCGTCTCCCTCAATCCCCACCTACCCACCTTCTCCCCGTCTCCCTCAATCACCACCTACCCACCTTCTCCCTTTCTCCCTCAAAACCAACCTACCCACCTTCTCCCCTTCTCCCTCAATCCCCACCTACCCACCTTCTCCCCGTCTCCCTCAATCCCCACCTACCCACCTTCTCCCCATCTCCCTGAATCCACACCTACACACCTTCTCCCCGTCTCCCTCAATCCCCACCTACCCAACTTCTCCCCATGTCCCACAATCCCGACCTACTCACCTTCACCCCGTCTCCCTCAATCCCACCTACCCACCTTCTCCCCGTCTCCCTCAATCCCCACCTACCCACCTTCTCCCCATCTCCCTCAATCCCCACCTACCCAGCTTCTCCCCGTCTCCCTCAATCCCCACCTACCCACCTTCTCCCCGTCTCCCTCAAAACCAACCTACCCACCTTCTCCCCGTCTCTCTCAATCCCCACCTACCCACCTTCTCCCCGTATCCCTCAATCCCCACCTACCCACCTTCACCCCGTCTCCCTCAATCCTCACCTACCCACCTTCTCCCCGTCTCCCTCAATCCCCACCTACCCACCTTCTCCCCGTCTCCCTCAATCCCCACCTACCCACTTTCTCCCCGTCTCCCTCAATCCCCACCTACCCACCTTCTCACCGTCTCCCTCAATCCCCACCTACCCACCTTCTCCCCGTCTCCCTCAATCCCCACCTACCCACCTTTCCCCGTCTCCCTCAATCCCGACCTACCCACCTTCTCCCCGTCTCCCTCAATCCCCACCTACCCACCTTCTCCCCGTCTCCCTCAATCCCGACCTACCCACCTTCTCCCCGTCTCCCTCAATCCCCACCTACGCACCTTCTCCCCATCTCCCTCAATCCCCACCTACCCACCTTCACCCCGTCTCCCTCACTCCCCACCTACCCACCTTCTCCCCGTCTCCCTCAATCCCCACCTACGCACCTTCTCCCCATCTCCCTCAATCCCCACCTACCCACCTTCACCCCGTCTCCCTCACTCCCCACCTACCCACCTTCTCCCCATCTCCCTCAATCCCCACCTACGCACCTTCTCCACACCTCTCTCAATCCCCACCTACCCACCTTCTCTCCATCTCCCTCAATCCCCACCTACCCACCTTCTACCGTCTCCCTCAATCCCCACCTACCCAGCTTCTCCCCGTCTCCCTCAATCCTCACCTACCCACCTTCTCCCCGTCTCCCTCAATCCCCACCTACCCACCTTCTCCCCGTGTCTCTCAATCCCCACCTACCCACCTTCTCCCCGTCTCCCTCAATCCCCACCTACCCACCTTCTCCCCGTCTCCCTCAATCCCCACCTACCCACTTTCTCCCCATCTCCCTCAATCCCCACCAACCCACCTTCTCCCCGTCTCCCTCAATCCCCACCTACCCAACTTCTCCCCTTCTCCCTCAATCCCCACCTACCCACCATCTCCCTTGTCTCCCTCAATCCCCACCTACCCACCTTCACCCCGTCTCCCTCAATTCCCACCTACCCACCTTCTCCCCGTCTCCCTCAATCCCCACCTCCCCACCTTCTCCCCGTCTCCCTCATCCCCACCTGCCCAGCTTCACCCCGTCTCCCTCAATCCCCACCTACCCACCTTCGCCCCGTCTCCCTCAATTCCCACCTACCCATCTTCTCCCCGTCTCCCTCAATCCCCATCTACCCACCTTCTCCCCGTCTCCCTCAATCCCCACCTACCCACCTTCTTCACACCTCCCTCAATCCCCACCTACCCACCTTGTCCCCGTCTCCCTCAATCCCCACCTACCCACCTTCTCCCCGTCTCCCTCAATCCCCACCTACCCACCTTCTCCCCGTCTCCCTCAATCCCCACCTACCCACCTTCTCCCCGTCTCCCTCAATCCCCACCTACCCACCTTCTCCCCGTCTCCCTCAATCCCCACCTACCCACCTTCACCCCGTCTCCTTCAATTCCCACCTACCCACCTTCTCCCCGTCTCCCTCAATCCCCACCTACCCACCTTCTCCCCGTCTCCCTCATCCCCACCTGCCCACCTTCTCCCCGTCTCCCTCAATCCCCACCTACCCACCTTCTCCCCGTCTCCCTCAATCCCCACCTACCCACCTTCTCCCCGTCTCCCTCAATCCCCACCTACCCACCTTCACCCCGTCTCCCCCAATCCCCATCTACCCACCTTCTCCCCGTCTCCCTCAATCCCCACCTACCCACCTTCTCCACACCTCCCTCAATCCCCACCTACCCACCTTCTCCCCGTCTCCCTCAATCCCCACCTACCCACCTTCTCCCCGTCTCCCTCAATTCCCACCTACCCACCTTCACCCCGTCTCCCCCAATCCCCATCTACCCACCTTCTCCCCATCTCCCTCAATCCCCACCTACCCACCTTCTCCACACCTCCCTCAATCCCCACCTAACAACCTTCTCCCCGTCTCCCTCAATCCCCACCTACCCACCTTCTCCCCATCTCCCTGAATCCACACCTACCCACCTTCTCCCCATCTCCCCCAATCCCCATCTACCCACCTTCTCCCCATCTCCCTCAATCCCCACCTACCCACCTTCTCCACACCTCCCTCAATCCCCACCTACCCACCTTCTCCCCGTCTCCCTCATCCCCACCTACCCACCTTCTCCCCATCTCCCTGAATCCACACCTACCCACCTTCTCCCCGTCTCCCACAATCCCGACCTACCCACCTTCTCCCCGTCTCCCTCAATCCCCACCTACCCACCTTCTCCCCGTCTCCCTCATCCCCACCTACCCAGCTTCACCCCGTCTCCCCCAATCCCCATCTACCCACCTTCTCCCCGTCTCCCCCAATCCCCATCTACCCACCTTCTCCCCGTCTCCCTCAATCCCCACCTACCCACCTTCTCCCCGTCTCCCTCAATCCCCATGTACCCCCCTTCTCCCCGTCTCCCTCAATCCCCACCTACCCACCATCTCCCCGTCTTCCTCAATCCCCACCTACCCCCCTTCTCCCCGTCTCCCCCAATTCCCACCTACCCACCTTCATTCCGTCTCCCTCAATCCACACCTACCCGCCTTCTCCCCGTCTCCCTCAATCCCCACCTACCCAAATTCACCCCGTCTCTCTCAATCCCCACCTACGCACCTTCTGCCCGTCTCCCTCAATCCCCACCTACACACCTTCTCCCCGTCTCCCTCACTCCCCACCTACCCACCTTCTCCCCATCTCCCTCAATCCCCACCTACCCACCTTCTCCCCATCTCCCTCAATCCCCACCTACCCACCTTCACCCCGTCTCCCTCAATCCCCACTACCCACCTTCTCCCCGTCTCCCTCAATCCCCACCTACCCACCTTCTCCCCGTCTCCCTCAATCCCCACCTACCCACCTTCTCCCCGTCTCCATCAATCCCCACCTACCCACCTTCTCTCCATCTCCCTCAATCCCCACCTACCCACCTTCTACCGTCTCCCTCAATCCCCACCTACCCTCCATCTCCCCGTCTCCCTCTATCCCTACCTACCCACATTCTCCCTGTCACCCTCAATCCCCACCTACCCACCTTCAACCCGTCTCCCTCAATCCCCACCTACCCCCCTTCTCCCCGTCTCTCTCAACCCCCACCTACCCACCTTCTCCCCTTCTCCCTCAATCCCCACCTACCGACCTTCTCCCCGTCTCCCTCAATCCCCATCTACCCACCTTCTCCCCGTCTCCCTCAATCCCCACCTACCCACCTTCTCCCCGTCTCCCTCAATCCCCACCTACCCACCTTCTCCCCCTCTCCCTCAATCCCCAACTACCCTCCTTCTCCCCGTAACCCTCAATCCCCTCCTAACCACCTTCTCCCCGTCTCTCTCAAACCTCACCTACCCACCTTCTCCCCGTCTCTCTCAAACCTCACCTACCCACCTTCTCCCCGTCTCTCTCAATCCCCACCTACCCACCTTCTCCCCTTCTCCCTCAATCCCCACCTACCCACCTTCTCCCCGTCTCCCTCAATCCCCACCTACCCACCTTCTCCCCGTCTCCCTCAATCCCCACCTACCCACCTTCTCCCCATCTCCCTGAATCCACACCTACCCACCTTCTCCCCGTCTCCCTCAATCCCCACCTACCCAACTTCTCCCAATCTCCCACAATCCCGACCTACTCACCTTCACCCCGTCTCCCTCAATCCACACCTACCCACCTTCTCCCCGTCTCCCTCAATCCCCACCTACCCACCTTCTCCCCGTCTCCCTCAATCCCCACCTACCCACCTTCTCCCCGTCTCCCTCAATCCCCACCTACCCACATTCTCCCCGTCTCCCTCAATCACCACCTACCCACCTTCTCCCTTTCTCCCTCAAAACCAACCTACCCACCTTCTCCCCTTCTCCCTCAATCCCCACCTACCCACCTTCTCCCCGTCTCCCTCAATCCCCACCTACCCACCTTCTCCCCATCTCCCTGAATCCACACCTACCCACCTTCTCCCCGTCTCCCACAATCCCCACCTACCCAACTTCTCCCCATCTCCCACAATCCCGACCTACTCACCTTCACCCCGTCTCCCTCAATCCCACCTACCCACCTTCTCCCCGTCTCCCTCAATCCCCACCTACCCACCTTTTCCCCATCTCCCTCAATCCCCACCTACCCACCTTCTCCCTTTCTCCGTCAAAACCAACCTACCCACCTTCTCCCCGTCTCCCTCAATCCCCACCTACCCACCTTCTCCCCGTCTCCCTCAATCCCCACCTACCCACCTTCTCCCCGTCTCCCTCAATCCCCACCTACCCACCTTCTCCCCATCTCCCTCAATCCCCACCTACCCACCTACTCCCCGTCTCCCTCAATCCCCACCTACCCAACTTCTCCCCGTCTCCCTCAATCCCCTCCTACCCACCTTCTCCCCGTCTCCCTCAATCCCCACCTACCCACCTTCTCCCCGTCTCCCTCAATCCCCACCTACGCACCTTCTCCCCATCTCCCTCAATCCCCACCTACCCACCTTCACCCCGTCTCCCTCATCCCCACCTGCCCACCTTCTCCCCGTCTCCCTCAATCCCCACCTACGCACCTTCTCCACACCTCCCTCAATCCCCACCTAGCCAACTTCTCTCCATCTCCCTCAATCCCCACCTACCCACCTTCTACCGTCTCCCTCAATCCCCACCTACCCAGCTTCTCCCCGTCTCCCACAATCCTCACCTACCCACCTTCTCCCCGTCTCTCTCAATCCCCACCTACCCACCTTCTCCCCGTCTCCCTCAATCCCCACCTACCCACCTTCTCCCCGTCTCCCTCAATCCCCACCTACCCACCTTCTCCCCGTCTCCCTCAATCCCCACCTACCCACCTTCACCCCGTCTCCCTCAATTCCCACCTACCCACCTTCTCCCCGTCTCCCTCAATCCCCACCTACCCACCTTCTCCCCGTCTCCCTCATCCCCACCTGCCCAGCTTCACCCCGTCTCCCCCAATCCCCACCTACCCACCTTCGCCCCGTCTCCCTCAATTCCCACCTACCCACCTTCTCCCCGTCTCCCTCAATCCCCATCTACCCACCTTCTCCCCGTCTCCCTCAATCCCCACCTACCCACCTTCTCCACACCTCCCTCAATCCCCACCTACCCACCTTCTCCCCGTCTCCCTCAATCCCCACCCACCCACCTTCACCCCGTCTCCCTCAATGCCCACCTACCCACCTTCTCCCCGTCTCCCTCAATCCCCACCTACCCACCTTGTTCCCTTCTCCCTCAATCCCCACCCACCCACCTTCACCCCGTCTCCCTCAATTCCCACCTACCCACCTTCTCCCCGTCTCCCTCAATCCCCACCTACCCACCTTGTTCCCGATTCCCTCAATCCCCACCTAACCACCTTCTCCCCGTCTCCCTCATCCCCACCTACCCACCTTCTCCCCATCTCCCTGAATCCACACCTACCCACCTTCTCCCCGTCTCCCACAATCCCGACCTACCCACCTTCTCCCCGTCTCCCCCAATCCCCATCTACCCACCTTCTCCCCATCTCCCTCAATCCCCACCTACCCACCTTCTCCCTTTCTCCCTCAAAACCAACCTACCCACCATCTCCCCTTCTCCCTCAATCCCCACCTAACCACCTTCTACCCATCTCCCTCAATCCCCACCTACCCACCTTCTCCCCGTCTCCCTCAATCCCCACCTAACCACCTTCTCCCCATCTCCCTCAATCCCCACCTACCCACATTCTCCCCGTCTCCCTCAATCACCACCCACCCAACTTCTCCCTTTCTCCCTCAAAACCAACCTACCCACCTTCTCCCCTTCTCCCTCAATCCCCACCTACCCACCTTCTCCCCGTCTCCCTCAATCCCCACCTACCCACCTTCTCCCCATCTCCCTGAATCCACACCTACCCACCTTCTCCCCGTCTCCCTCAATCCCCACCTACCCACCTTCTCCCCGTCTCCATCAATCCCCACCTACCCAACTTCTCCCCATCTCCCACAATCCCGACCTACTCACCTTCACCCCGTCTCCCTCAATACCACCTACCCACCTTCTCCCCGTCTCCCTCAATCCCCACCTACCCACCTTCTCCCCATCTCCCTCAATCCCCACCTACCCAGCTTCTCCCTTTCTCCCTCAAAACCAACCTACCCACCTTCTCCCCTTCTCCCTCAATCCCCACCTACCCACCTTCTCCCCGTCTCCCTCAATCCCCACCTACCCACCTTCTCCCCGTCTCCCTCAATCCCCACCTACCCACCTTCTCCCCATCTCCCTCAATCCCCACCTACCCACCTACTCCCCGTCTCCCTCAATCCCCACCTACCCAACTTCTCCCCGTCTCCCTCAATCCCCTCCTACCCACCTTCTACCCGTCTCTCTCAATCCCCACCTACCCACCTTCTCCCCGTATCCCTCAATCCCCACCTACCCACCTTCACCCCGTCTCCCTCAATCCTCACCTACCCACCTTCTCCCCATCTCCCTCAATCCCCACCTACCCACCTTCTCCCCGTCTCCCTCAATCCCCACCTACCCACTTTCTCCCCGTCTCCCTCAATCCCCACCTACCCACCTTCTCACCGTCTCCCTCAATCCCCACCTACCCACCTTCTCACCGTCTCCCTCAATCCCCACCTACCCACCTTCTCCCCGTCTCCCTCAATCCCGACCTACCCACCTTCTCCCCGTCTCCCTCAATCCCCACCTACGCACCTTCTCCCCATCTCCCTCAATCCCCACCTACCCACCTTCACCCCGTCTCCCTCACTCCCCACCTACCCACCTTCTCCCCGTCTCCCTCAATCCCCACCTACGCACCTTCTCCACACCTCCCTCAATCCCCACCTACCCACCTTCTCTCCATCTCCCTCAATCCCCACCTACCCACCTGCTACCGTCTCCCTCAATCCCCACCTACCCAGCTTCTCCCCGTCTCCCTCAATCCTCACCTACCCACCTTCTCCCCGTCTCTCTCAATCCCCACCTACCCACCTTCTCCCCGTCTCCCTCAATCCCCACCTACCCACCTTCTCCCCGTCTCCCTCAATCCCCACCTACCCACCTTCTCCCCGTCTCCCTCAATCCCCACCTACCCACCTTCACCCCGTCTCCCTCAATTCCCACCTACCCACCTTCTCCCCGTCTCCCTCAATCCCCACCTACCCACCTTCTCCCCGTCTCCCTCATCCCCACCTGCCCAGCTTCACCCCGTCTCCCCCAATCCCCACCTACCCACCTTCGCCCCGTCTCCCTCAATTCCCACCTACCCACCTTCTCCCCGTCTCCCTCAATCCCCATCTACCCACCTTCTCCCCGTCTCCCTCAATCCCCACCTACCCACCTTCTTCACACCTCCCTCAATCCCCACCTACCCACCTTGTCCCCGTCTCCCTCAATCCCCACCTACCCACCTTCTCCCCGTCTCCCTCAATCCCCACCTACCCACATTCTCCCCGTCTCCCTCAATCCCCACCTACCCACCATCTCCCCGTCTCCCTCAATCCCCACCTACCCACCTTCACCCCGTCTCCCTCAATTCCCACCTACCCACCTTCTCCCCGTCTCCCTCAATCCCCACCTACCCACCTTCTCCCCGTCTCCCTCATCCCCACCTGCCCAGCTTCTCCCCGTCTCCCCCAATCCCCATCTACCCACCTTCTCCCCGTCTCCCTCAATCCCCACCTACCCACCTTCTCCACACCTCCCTCAATCCCCACCTACCCACCTTCTCCCCGTCTCCCTCAATCCCCACCTACCCACATTCTCCCCGTCTCCCTCAATCCCCACCTACCCACCTTCTCCCCGTCTCCCTCAATCACCACCTACCCACCTTCTCCCTTTCTCCCTCAAAACCAACCTACCCACCTTCTCCCCTTCTCCCTCAATCCCCACCTACCCACCTTCTCCCCGTCTCCCTCAATCCCCACCTACCCACCTTCTCCCCATCTCCCTGAATCCACACCTACCCACCTTCTCCCCGTCTCCCTCAATACCCACCTACCCAACTTCTCCCCATATCCCACAATCCCGACCTACTCACCTGCACCCCGTCTCCCTCAATCCCACCTACCCACCTTCTCCCCGTCTCCCTCAATCCCCACCTACCCACCTTCTCCCCATCTCCCTCAATCCCCACCTACCCAGCTTCTCCCTTTCTCCCTCAAAACCAACCTACCCACCTTCTCCCCTTCTCCCTCAATCCCCACCTACCCACCTTCTCCCCGTCTCCCTCAATCCCCACCTACCCACCTTCTCCCCTTCTCCCTCAATCCCCACCTACCCACCTTCTCCCCATCTCCCTCAATCCCCACCTACCCACCTACTCCCCATCTCCCTCAATCCCCACCTACCCAACTTCTCCCCGTCTCCCTCAATCCCCTCCTACCCACCTTCTCCCCGTCTCTCTCAATCCCCACCTACCCACCTTCTCCCCGTATCCCTCAATCCCCACCTACCCACCTTCACCCCGTCTCCCTCAATCCTCACCTACCCACCTTCTCCCCGTCTCCCTCAATCCCCACCTACCAACCTTCTCCCCGTCTCCCTCAATCCCCACCTACCCACTTTCTCCCCGTCTCCCTCAATCCCCACCTACCCACCTTCTCACCGTCTCCCTCAATCCCCACCTACCCACCTTCTCCCCGTCTCCCTCAATCCCGACCTACCCACCTTCTCCCCGTCTCCCTCAATCCCCACCTACCCACCTTCTCCCCGTCTCCCTCAATCCCGAGCTACCCACCTTCTCCCCGTCTCCCTCAATCCCCACCTACGCACCTTCTCCCCATCTCCCTCAATCCCCACCTACCCACCTTCACCCCGTCTCCCTCACTCCCCACCTACCCACCTTCTCCCCGTCTCCCTCAATCCCCACCTACGCACCTTCTCCACACCTCCCTCAATCCCCACCTACCCACCTTCTCTACATCTCCCTCAATCCCCACCTACCCACCTTCTAACGTCTCCCTCAATCCCCACCTACCCAGCTTCTCCCCGTCTCCCTCAATCCTCACCTACCCACCTTCTCCCCGTCTCTCTCAATCCCCACCTACCCACCTTCTCCCCTTCTCCCTCAATCCCCACCTACCCACCTTCTCCCCGTCTCCCTCAATCCCCACCTACCCACCTTCTCCCCGTCTCCCTCAATCCCCACCTACCCACCTTCACCCCGTCTCCCTCAATTCCCACCTACCCACCTTCTCCCCGTCTCCCTCAATCCCCACCTACCCACCTTCGCCCCGTCTCCCTCAATTCCCACCTACCCACCTTCTCCCCGTCTCCCTCAATCCCCATCTACCCACCTTCTCCCCGTCTCCCTCAATCCCCACCTACCCACCTTCTTCACACCTCCCTCAATCCCCACCTACCCACCTTGTCCCCGTCTCCCTCAATCCCCACCTACCCACCTTCTCCACACCTCCCTCAATCCCCATCTACCCACCTTCTCCCCGTCTCCCTCAATCCCCACCTACCCACCTTCTCCCCGTCTCCCTCAATCCCCACCTACCCACCTTCTACCGTCTCCCTCAATCCCCACCTACCCTCCTTCTCCCCGTCTCCCTCTAGCCCTACCTACTCACATTCTCCCTGTCACCCTCAATCCCCACCTACCCACCTTCACCCCGTCTCCCTCAATCCCCACCTACCCCCCTTCTCCCCGTCTCTCTCAACCCCCACCTACCCACCTTCTCCCTTTCTCCCTCAAACCCCACCTACCCACCTTCTCCCCTTATCCCTCAATCCCCACCTACCGACCTTCTCCCCGTCTCCCTCAATCCCCACCTACCCACCTTCTCCCCTTATCCCTCAATTCCCTCCTACCGACCTTCTCCCCGTCTCCCTCAATCCACACCTACCCACATTCTCCCCGTCTCCCTCAATCCCCATCTACCCACCTTCTCCCCGTCTCCCTCAATCCCCACCTACCCACCTTCTCCCCGTCTCCCTCAATCCCCACATACCCACCTTCTCCCCATCTCCCTCAATCCCCACCTACCCACCTTCTCGCCGTCTCCCTCAATCCCCACCTACCCACCTTCTCCCCGTCTCCCTCAATCCCCACCTACCCACCTTCTCACCGTCTCCCTCAATCCCCACCTACCCACCTTCTCCCCGTCTCCCTCAATCCCCACCTACCCACCTTCTCCACACCTCCCTCAATCCCCACCTACCCACCTTCTCCCCGTCTCCCTCAATCCCCAACTACCCACCTTCTCCCCGTAACCCTCAATCCCCTCCTACCCACCTTCTCCCCGTCTCTCTCAAACCCCACCCACCCACCTTCTCCCCGTCTCCCTCAATCCCCACCTACCCACCTTCTCCACACCTCCCTCAATCCCCACCTACCCACCTTCTCCCCGTCTCCCTCAATCCCCACCTACCCACCTTCTCCACACCTCCCTCAATCCCCACCTACCCACCTTCTCCCCGTCTCCCACAATCCCGACCTACCCACCTTCTCCCCGTCTCCCTCAATCCCTACCTACCCACCTTCTCCCCGTCTCCCTCAATCCCCACCTACCCACCTTCTCCCTGTCTCCCTCAATCCCCACCTATCCACCTTCTCCCCGTCTCCGTCACTCCCCACCTACCCACCTTCTCCCCGTCTCCCTCAATCCCAACCTACCCACCTTCTCCCCGTCTCCCTCAATCCCCACCTACCCACCTTCTCCCCGTCTCCCTCACTCCCCACCTACCCACCTTCTCCCCGTCTCCCTCAATCCCCACCTACCCACCTTCTCCCCGTCTCCCTCAATCCCCACCCACCCACCTTCTCCCCGTCTCCCTCAATCCCCACCTACCCACCTTCTCCCCGTCTCCCTCAATTCCCACCTACCCACCTTCTCCCCGTCTCCCTCAATCCCCACCTACCCAACTTCTCCCCGTCTCCCTCAATCCCCACCTACCCACCTTCTCCCCGTCTCCCTCAATCCCCACCTACCCACCTTCTCCCCGTCTCCCTCAATCCCCACCTACCCACCTTCTCCCCGTCTCCCTCAATCCCCACCCACCCACCTTCTCCCCGTCTCCCTCAATCCCCACCTACCCACCTTCTCCCCGTCTCCCTCAATTCCCACCTACCCACCTTCTCCCCGTCTCCCTCAATCCCCACCTACCCAACTTCTCCCCGTCTCCCTCAATCCCCACCTACCCACCTTCTCCCCATCTCCCTGAATCCCCACCTACCCAACTTCACCCCGTCTCCCTCAATCCCCACCTACCCACCTTCTCCCCACCTCCCTCAATCCCCACCTACCCACCTTCTCCCCGTCTCCCTCAATCCCCACCTACGAACCTTCTCCACACCTCCCTCAATCCCCACCTACCCACCTTCTCCCCATCTCCCTCAATCCCCACCTACCAACCATCACCCCGTCTCCCTCACTCCCCACCTACCCACCTTCTCCCCGTCTCCCTCAATCCCCACCTACGCACCTTCTCCACACCTCCCTCAATCCCCACCTACCCACCTTCTCCACACCTCCCTCAATCCCCACCTACCCACCTTCTCCCCGTCTCCCTCAATCCCCACCTACCCACCTTCTCCCCGTCTCCCTCAATCCCCACCTACCCACCTTCTCCCCGTCTCCCTCAATCCCCACCTACCCACCTTCACCCCGTCTCCCTCAATCCCCACCTACCCACCTTCTCCCCGTCTCTCTCAATCCCCACCTACCCACCTTCACCCCGTCTCCCTCAATTCCCACCTACCCACCTTCTCCCCGTCTCCCTCAATCCCCACCTACCCACCTTCTCCCCGTCTCCCTCATCCCCACCTGCCCAGCTTCACCCCGTCTCCCCCAATCCCCATCTACCCACCTTCTCCCCGTCTCCCTCAATCCCCACCTACCCACCTTCTCCACACCTCCCTCAATCCCCACCTACCCACCTTCTCCCCGTCTCCCTCAATCCCCACCGACCCACCTTCTCCCCGTCTCCATCAATCCCCACCTACCCACCTTCTCCCCGTCTCCCTCAATCCCCACCTACCCACCTTCTCCCCGTCTCCCACAATCCCCACCTACCCACCTTCTCCCCATCTCCCTCAATCCCCACCTATCCACCTTCTCCCCTTCTCCCTGAATCCACACCTACCCACCTTCTCCCCGTCTCCCTCAATCCCCACCTACCCACCTTCTCCCCGTCACCCTCAATCCCCACCTACCCACCTTCACCCCGTCTCCCTCAATTGCCACCTACACACCTTCTCCCCGTCTCCCTCAATCCCCACCTACCCACATTGTTCCCGTCTCCCTCAATCCCCACCTACCCACTTTCTCCCCGTCTCCCTCAATCCCCACCTACCCACTTTCTCCCCGTCTCCCTCAATCCCCACCTACCCACCTTCTCCCCGTCTCCCTCAATCCCCACCTACCCACCTTCTCACCGTCACCCTCAATCCCCACCTACCCACCTTCACCCCGTCTCCCTCAATTGCCACCTACACACCTTCTCCCCGTCTCCCTCAATTCCCACCTACCCACATTGTTCCCGTCTCCCTCAATCCCCACCTACCCACCTTCTCCCCGTCTCCCTCAATCCCCACCTACCCACCTTCTCCCCGTCTCCCTCATCCCCACCTACCCACCTTCTCCCCATCTCCCTGAATCCACACCTACCCACCTTCTCCCCGTCTCCCACAGTCCCGACCTACCCACCTTCTCCCCGTCACCCTCAATCCCTACCTACCCACCTTCTCCCCATCTCCCTCATCCCCACCTACCCAGCTTCACCCCGTCTCCCCCAATCCCCATCTACCCACCTTCTCCCCGTCTCCCTCTATCCCCACCTACCCACCTTCTCCCCGTCTCCCTCAATCCCCACCTACCCACCTTCTCCCCGTCTCCTTCAATCCCCACCTACCCACCATCTCCCCGTCTTCCTCAATCCCCACCTACCCCCCTTCTCCCCGTCTCCCCCAATTCCCACCTACCCACCTTCATTCCGTCTCCCTCAATCCACACCTACCCGCCTTCTCCCCGTCTCCCTCAATCCCCACCTACCCAAATTCACCCTGTCTCTCTCAATCCCCACATACGCACCTTCTGCCCGTCTCCCTCAATCCCCACCTACCCACCTTCTCCCCGTCTCCCTCACTCCCCACCTACCCACCTTCTCCCCATCTCCCTCAATCCCCACCTACCCACCTTCTCCCCATCTCCCTCAATCCCCACCTACCCACCTTCACCCCGTCTCCCTCAATCCCCACTACCCACCTTCTCTCCAACTCCCTCAATCCCCACCTACCCACCTTCTCCCCGTCTCCCTCCATCCCCACCTACCCACCTTCTCCCCGTCTCCATCAATCCCCACCAACCCACCTTCTCTCCATCTCCCTCAATCCCCACCTTCCCACCATCTACCGTCTCCCTCAATCCACACCTACCCTCCTTCTCCCCGTCTCCCTCTATCCCTACCTACCCACATTCTCCCTGTCACCCACAATCCCCACCTACCCACCTTCTCCCCCTCTCCCTCAATCCCCAACTACCCTCCTTCTCCCCGTAACCCTCAATCCCCTCCTACCCACCTTCTCCCCGTCTCTCTCAAACCCCACCCACCCACCTTTTCCCCGTCTCCCTCAATCCCCACCTACCCACCTTCTCCCCTTCTCCCTCAATCCCCACCGACCCACCTTCTCCCCGTCTCCCTCAATCCCCACCTACCCAACTTCTCCCAATCTCCCACAATCCCGACCTGCTCACCTTCACCCCGTCTCCCTCAATCCCACCTACCCACCTTCTCCCCTTCTCCCTCAATCCCCACCTAACCACCTTCTCCCCATCTCCCTCAATCCCCACCTACCCACATTCTCCCCGTCTCTCTCAATCACCACCTACCCACCTTCTCCCTTTCTCCCTCAAAACCAACCTACCCACCTTCTCCCCTTCTCCCTCAATCCCCACCTACCCACCTTCTCCCCGTCTCCCTCAATCCCCACCTACCCACCTTCTCCCCATCTCCCTGAATCCACACCTACCCACCTTCTCCCCGTCTCCCTCAATCCCCACCTACCCAACGTCTCCCCATCTCCCACAATCCCGACCTACTCACCTTCACCCCGTCTCCCTCAATCCCACCTACCCACCTTCTCCCCGTCTCCCTCAATCCCCACCTACCCACCTTCTCCCCGTCTCCCTCAGTCCCCACCTACCCACCTTCTCCCCGTCTCCCTCAATCCCCACCTACCCACCTTCTCCCCATCTCCCTCAATCCCCACCTACCCACCTTCTCCCTTTCTCCCTCAAAACCAACCTAACCACCTTCTCCCCTTCTCCCTCAATCCCCACCTACCCACCTTCTCCCCGTCTCCCTCAATCCCCACCTACCCACCTTCTCCCCGTCTCCCTCAATCCCCACCTACCCACCTTCTCACCATCTCCCTCAATCCCCACCTACCCACCTACTCCCCGTCTCTCTCAAACCCCACCTACCCACCTTCTCCCCATATCCCTCAATCCCCACATACCCACCTTCACCCCGTCTCCCTCAATCCTCACCTACCCACCTTCTCCCTGTCTCCCTGAATCCAGACCTACCCACCTTCTCCCCGTCTCCCTCAATCCCCACCTACCCACCTTCTCCCCGTCTCCCTCAATCCCCACCTACCCACTTTCTCCCCGTCTCCCTCAATATCCACCTACCCACCTTCTCACCATCTCCCTCAATCCCCACCTACCCACCATCTCCCCGTCTCCCTCAATCCCGACCTACCCACCTTCTCCCCGTCTCCCTCAATCCCCACCTACCCACCTTCTCCCCGTCTCCCTCAATCCCGACCTACCCACCTTCTCCCCGTCTCCCTCAATCCCCACCTACGCCCCTTCTCCCCATCTCCCTCAATCCCCAACTACTCACCTTCACCCCGTCTCCCTCACTCCCCATCTACCCACCTTCTCCCCGTCTCCCTCAATCCTCACCTACCCACCTTCTCCCCGTCTCTCTCAATCCCCACCTACCCACCTTCTCCCCGTCTCCCTCAATCCCCACCTACCCACCTTCTCCCCGTCTCCCTCAATCCCCACCTACCCACCTTCTCCCCGTCTCCCTCAATCCCCACCTACCCACCATCTCCCCGTCTTCCTCAATCCCCACCTACCCCCCTTCTCCCCGTCTCCCCCAATTCCCACCTACCCACCTTCATTCAGTCTCCCTCAATCCACACCTACCCGCCTTCTCCCCGTCTCCCTCAATCCCCACCTACCCAAATTCACCCTGTCTCTCTCAATCCCCACCTACGCACCTTCTGCCCGTCTCCCTCAATCCCCACCTACCCACCTTCTCCCTGTCTCCCTCACTCCCCACCTACCCACCTTCTCCCCATCTCCCTCAATCCCCACCTACCCACCTTCTCCCCATCTCCCTCAATCCCCACCTACCCACCTTCACCCCGTCTCCCTCAATCCCCACTACCCACCTTCTCTCCAACTCCCTCAATCCCCACCTACCCACCTTCTCCCCGTCTCCCTCAATCCCCACCTACCCACCTTCTCCCCGTCTCCATCAATCCCCACCAACCCACCTTCTCTCCATCTCCCTCAATCCCCACCTTCCCACATTCTACCGTCTCCCTCAATCCCCACCTACCCTCCTTCTCCCCGTCTCCCTCTATCCCTACCTACCCACATTCTCCCTGTCACCCACAATCCCCACCTACCCACCTTCTCCCCGTCTCCCTCAATCCCCACCTACCCACCTTCTCCCCGTCTCCCTCAATCCCCACTTACCCACCTTCTCCCCCTCTCCCTCAATCCCCAACTACCCTCCTTCTCCCCGTAACCCTCAATCCCCTCCTACCGACCTTCTCCCCGTCTCTCTCAAACCCCACCCACCCACCTTCTCCCCGTCTCCCTCAATCCCCACCTACCCACCTTCTCCCCTTCTCCCTCAATCCCCACCTACCCACCTTCTCCCCATCTCCCTGAATCCACACCTACCCACCTTCTCCCCGTCTCCCTCAATCCCCACCTACCCAACTTCTCCCAATCTCCCACAATCCCGACCTACTCACCTTCACCCCGTCTCCCTCAATCCCACCTACCCACCTTCTCCCCGTCTCCCTCAATCCCCACCTAACCACCTTCTCCCCATCTCCCTCAATCCCCACCTACCCACATTCTCCCCGTCTCCCTCAATCAACACCTACCCTCCTTCTCCCATTCTCCCTCAAAACCAACCTACCCACCTTCTCCCCTTCTCCCTCAATCCCCACCTACCCACCTTCTCCCCGTCTCCCTCAATCCCCACCTACCCACCTTCTCCCCATCACCCTGAATCCACACCTACCCACCTTCTCCCCGTCTCCCTCAATCCCCACCTACCCAAATTCTCCCCATCTCCCACAATGCCGACCTACTCACCTTCACCCCGTCTCCCTCAATCCCACCTACCCACCTTCTCCCCGTCTCCCTCAATCCCCACCTACCCACCTTCTCCCCATCTCCCTCAATCCCCACCTACCCAGCTTCTCCCTTTCTCCCTCAAAACCAACCTACCCACCTTCTCCCCTTCTCCCTCAATCCCCACCTACCCATCTTCTCCCCGTCTCCCTCAATCCCCACCTACCCACCTTCTCCCCGTCTCCCTCAATCCCCACCTACCCACCTACTCCCCGTCTCCCTCAATCCCCACCTACCCAACTTCTCCCCGTCTCCCTCAATCCCCTCCTACCCACCTTCTCCCCGTCTCTCTCAAACCCCACCTACCCACCTTCTCCCCATATCCCTCAATCCCCACCTACCCACCTTCACCCCGTCTCCCTCAATCCTCACCTACCCACCTTCTCCCTGTCTCCCTGAATCCAGACCTACCCACCTTCACCCCGTCTCCCTCAATCCCCACCTACCCACCTTCTCTCCATCTCCCTCAATCCCCATCTACCCACCTTCTACCGTCTCCCTCAATCCCCACCTACCCAGCTTCTCCCCGTCTCCCTCAATCCTCACCTACCCACCTTCTCCCCGTCTCTCTCAATCCCCACCTACCCACCTTCTCCCCGTCTCCCTGAATCCAGACCTACCCACCTTCTCCCCGTCTCCCTCAATCCCCACCTACCCACCTTCACCCCGTCTCCCTCAATTCCCACCTACCCACCTTCTCCCCGTCTCCCTCAATCCCCACCTACCCACCTTCTCCCCGTCTCCCTCATCCCCACCTGCCCAGCTTCACCCCGTCTCCCCCAATCCCCACCTACCCACCTTCGCCCCGTCTCCCTCAATCCCCACCTACCCACCTTCTCCCCGTCTCCCTCATCCCCACCTGCCCAGCTTCACCCCGTCTCCCCCAATCCCCACCTACCCACCTTCGCCCCGTCTCCCTCAATCACCACCTACCCACCTTCTCCCCGTCTCCCTCAATCCCCATCTACCCACCTTCTCCCCGTCTCCCTCAATCCCCACCTACCCACCTTCTCCACACCTCCCTCAATCCCCACCTACCCACCTTCTCCCCGTCTCCCTCAATCCCCACCTACCCACCTTCTCCCCGTCTCCCTCAATCCCCACCTACCCACCTTCTCCCCGTCTCCCTCAATCCCCACCTACCCACCTTGTTCCCTTCTCCCTCAATCCCCACCCACCCACCTTCACCCCGTCTCCCTCAATTCCCACCTACACACCTTCTCCCCGTCTCCCTCAATCCCCACCTACCCACCTTGTTCCCGTCTCCCTCAATCCCCACCTACCTACCTTCTCCCCGTCTCCCTCATCCCCACCTACCCACCTTCTCCCCATCTCCCTGAATCCACACCTACCCACCTTCTCCCCGTCTCCCACAATCCCGACCTACCCACCTTCTCCCCGTCTCCCCCAATCCCCATCTACCCACCTTCTCCCCGTCTCCCTCTATCCCCACTACCCACCTTCACCCCGTCTCCCTCAATACCCACCTACCCACCTTCACCCCGTCTCCCTCTATCCCCTCCGACCCACCTTCTCCCCGTCTCCCTCAATCCCCACCTACCCCCCTTCTCCCCGTCTCCCTCAATCCCCACCTACCCACACTCTCCTCGTCTTCCTCAATCCCCACCTACCCCCCTTCTCCCCGTCTCCCCCAATTCCCACCAACCCACCTTCATTCCGTCTCCCTCATTCCACATCTACCCACCTTCTCCCCGTCTCCCTCAATCCCCACCTACCCACCTTCTCCCCGTCTCCCTCAATCCCCACCTACCCAAATTCACACCGTCTCCCTCAATCCCCACCTACGCACCTTCTGCCCGTCTCCCTCAATCCCCACCTACCCACCTTCTCCCCGTCTCCCTCACTCCCCACCTACCCACCTTCTCCCCATCTCCCTCAATCCCAACCTACCCTCCTTCTCCCCATCTCCCTCAATCCCCACCTTCCCACCTTCACCCCGTCTCCCTCAATCCCCACCTACCCACCTTCTCTCCATCTCCCTCAATCCCCACCTACCCACCTTCTACCGTCTCCCTCTATCCCCAACTACCCACATTCTCCCTGTCATCCTCAATCCCCACCTACCCACCTTCACCCCGTCTCCCTCAATCCCCACCTACCCACCTTCTCCCCGTCTCCCTCAATCTCCTCCTACCCACCTTCTCCCCGTCTCTCTCAACCCCCACCTACCCACCTTCTCCCTTTCTCCCTCAAACCCCACCTACCCACCTTCTCCCCTTCTCCCTCAATCCCCACCTACCGACCTTCTCCCCGTCTCCCTCAATCCCCACCTACCCACCTTCTCCCCGTCTCCCTCAATCCCGACCTACCCACCTTCTCCCCATCTCCCTCAATCCCCACCTACCCACCTTCTCCCCGTCTCCCTCAATCCCGACCTACCCACCTTCTCCCCGTCTCCCTCAATCCCCACCTACGCACCTTCTCCCCATCTCCCTCAATCCCCACCTACTCACCTTCACCCCGTCTCCCTCACTCCCCACCTACCCACCTTCACCCCGTCTCCCTCAATCCCCACCGACGCACCTTCTCCACACCTCCCTCAATCCCCACCTACCCACCTTCTCTCCATCTCCCTCAATCCCCACCTACCCACCTTCTACCGTCTCCCTCAATCCCCACCTACCCAGCTTCTCCCCGTCTCCCTCAATCAACACCTACCCACCTTCTCCCCGTCTCTCTCAATCCCCACCTACCCACCTTCTCCCCGTCTCCCTCAATCCCCACCTACCCACCTTCACCCCGTCTCCCTCAATACCCACCTACCCACCTTCTCCCCACCTCCCTCAATCCCCACCTACCCACCTTCTCCCCGTCTCCCTCAATCCCCACCTACGCACCTTCTCCACACTTCCCTCAATCCCCACCTACCCACCTTCTCCCCATCTCCCTCAATCCCCACCTACCAACCTTCACCCCGTCTCCCTCACTCCCCACCTACCCACCTTCTCCACACCTCCCTCAATCCCCACCTACCCACCTTCTCCCCGTCTCCCTCAATCCCCACCTACCCACCTTCTCCCCGTCTCCCTCAATCCCCACCTACCCGCCTTCTCCCCGTCTCCCTGAATCCCCACCTACCCAACTTCACCCCGTCTCCCTCAATCCACACCTACCCACCTTCACCCCGTCTCCCTCAATCCCCACCTACCTACCTTCTCCCCACCTCCCTCAATCCCCACCTACCCACCTTCTCCCCGTCTCCCTCAATCCCCACCTACGCACCTTCTCCACACCTCCCTCAATCCCCACCTACCCACCTTCTCCCCATCTCCCTCAATCCCCACCTACCAACCTTCACCCCGTCTCCCTCACTCCCCACCTGCCCACCTTCTCCCCGTCTCCCTCAATCCCCACCTACGCACCTTCTCCACACCTCCCTCAATCCCCACCTACCCACCTTCTCCCCGTCTCCCTCAATCCCCACCTACCCACCTTCTCCCCGTCTCCCTCAATCCCCACCTACCCACCTTCTCCACGTCTCCCTCAATCCCCAGCTACCCACCTTCTCCCCGTCTCCCTCAATTCCCACCTACCCACCTTCTCCCCGTCTCCCTCAATCCCCACCTACCCACCTTCACCCCGTCTCCCTCAATTCCCACCTACCCACCTTCTCCCCATCTCCCTCAATCCCCACCTACCCACCTTCTCCCCATCTCCCTCAATCCCCACCTACCCACCTCTTCCCCGTCTCCCTCAATCCCCACTACCCACCTTCTCTCCAACTCCCTCAATCCCCACCTACCCACCTTCTCCCCGTCTCCCTCAATCCCCACCTACCCACCTTCTCCCCGTCTCCATCAATCCCCACCTACCCACCTTCTCCCCATCTCCCTCAATCCCCACCTACCCACCTCTTCCCCGTCTCCCTCAATCCCCACTACCCACCTTCTCTCCAACTCCCTCAATCCCCACCTACCCACCTTCTCCCCGTCTCCCTCAATCCCCACCTACCCACCTTCTCCCCGTCTCCATCAATCCCCACCTACCCACCTTCTCCCCGTCTCCATCAATCCCCACCTACCCACCTTCTCTCCATCTCCCTCAATCCCCACCTTCCCACCTTCTACCGTCTCCCTCAATCCCCACCTACCCTCCTTCTCCCCGTCTCCCTCTATCCCTACCTACCCACATTCTCCCTGTCACCCACAATCCCCACCTACCCACCTTCTCCCCGTCTCCCTTAATCCCCACCTACCCACCTTCTCCCCGTCTCCCTCAATCCCCACTTACCCACCTTCTCCCCCTCTCCCTCAATCCCCAACTACCCTCCTTCTCCCCGTAACCCTCAATCCCCTCCTACCCACCTTCTCCCCGTCTCTCTCAAACCCCACCCACCCACCTTCACCCCGTCTCCCTCAATCCCCACCTACCCACCTTCTCCCCTTCTCCCTCAATCCCCACCTACCCACCTTCTCCCCATCTCCCTGAATCCCCACCTACCCACCTTCTCCCCGTCTCCCTCAATCCCCACCTAAATAACTTCTCCCAATCTCCCACAATCCCGACCTACTCACCTTCACCCCGTCTCCCTCAATCCCACCTACCCACCTTCTCCCCGTCTCCCTCAATCCCCACCTACCCACCTTCTCCCCGTCACCCTCAATCCCCACCTACCCACCTTCTCCCTTTCTCCCTCAAAACCAACCTACCCACCTTCTCCCCGTCACCCTCAATCACCACCTACCCACCTTCTCCCCGTCACCCTCAATCACCACCTACCCACCTTCTCCCCGTCTCCCTCAATCCCCACCTACCCACCTTCTCCCCATCTCCCTCAATCCCCACCTACCCACCTTCTCCCCATCTCCCTCAATCCCCACCTACCCACCTTCTCCCCGTCTCCCTCAATCCCCACCTACCCACCTTCTCCCCGTCTCCCTCAATTCCCACCTACCCACCTTCTCCCCGTCTCCCTCAATCCCCACCTACCCACCTTCTCCCCGTCTCCCTCAATCCCCACCTACCCACCTTCTCCCCATCTCCCTCAATCCCCACCTACCCACCTTCTCGCCATCTCCCTGAATCCCCTCCTACCCACCTTCTCCCCGTCTCCCTCAATCCCCTCCTACCAACCTTCACCCCGTCTCCCTCAATCCCCACCTACCCACCTTCTCCCCGTCTCCCTCAATCCCCACCTACCCACCTTCTCCCCATCTCCCTCAATCCCCACCTACCCACCTTCTCCCTTTCTCCCTCAAAACCAACCTACCCACCTTCTCCCCTTCTCCCTCAATCCCCACCTACCCACCTTCTCCCCGTCTCCCTCAATCCCCACCTACCAACCTTCCCCCCGTCTCCCTCAATCCCCACCTACCCACCTTCTCCCCATCTCCCTCAATCCCCACCTACCCACCTACTCCCCGTCTCCCTCAATCCCCACCTACCCAACTTCTCCCCGTCTCCCTCAATCCCCACCTACCCACCTTCTCCCCGTCTCTCTCAAACCCCACCTACCCACCTTCTCCCCATATCCCTCAATCCCCACCTACCCACCTTCACCCCGTCTCCCTCAATCCTCACCTACCCACCTTCTCCCTGTCTCCCTGAATCCAGACCTACCCACCTTCTCCCCGTCTCCCTCAATCCCCACCTACCCACCTTCTCCCCGTCTCCCTCAATCCCCACCTACCCACCTTCTCCCCGTCTCCCTCAATCCCCACCTACCCACTTTCTCCCCCTCTCCCTCAATCCCCACCTACCCACCTTCTCACCGTCTCCCTCAATCCCCACCTACCCACCTTCTCCCCGTCTCCCTCAATCCCCACCTACCCACCTTCTCCCCGTCTCCCTCAATCCCGACCTACCCACCTTCTCCCCGTCTCCCTCAATCCCCACCTACGCACCTTCTCCCCATCTCCCTCAATCCCCACCTACACACCTTCACCCCGTCTCCCTCACTCCCCACCTACCCACCTTCTCCCCGTCTCCCTCAATCCCCACCTACGCACCTTCTCCACACCTCCCTCAATCCCCACCTACCCACCTTCTCTCCATCTCCCTCAATCCCCACCTACCCACCTTCTACCGTCTCCCTCAATCCCCACCTACCCAGCTTCTCCCCGTCTCCCTCAATCCTCACCTACCCACCTTCTCCCCGTCTCTCTCAATCCCCACCTACCCACCTTCTCCCCGTCTCCTTCAATCCCCACCTACCCACCTTCATCCCGTCTCCCTCAATACCCACCTACCCACCTTCTCCCCACCTCCCTCAATCCCCACCTACCCACCTTCTCCCCGTCTCCCTCAATCCCCACCTACGCACCTTCTCCCCGTCTCCCTCAATCCCCACCTACCCACCTTCTCCCCGTCTCCCTCAATCCCCACCTACCAACATTCTCCCCGTCTCCCTCAATCCCCACCTACCCACCTTCTCCCCATCTCCCTCAATCCCCACCTACCAACCTTCACCCCGTCTCCCTCACTCCCCACCTACCCACCTTCTCCCCGTCTCCCTCAGTCCCCACCTACGCACCTTCTCCACACCTCCCTCAATCCCCACCTACCCACCTTCTCCCGTCTCCCTCAATCCCCACCTACCCACCTTCTCCCCGTCTCCCTCAATCCCCACCTACCCACCTTCTCCCCGTCTCCCTCAATCCCCACCTACCCACCTTCTCCCCGTCTCCCTCAATCCCCACCTACCCACCTTCTCCCCGTCTCCCTCAATCCCCACCTACCCACCTTCACCCCGTCTCCCTCAATTCCCACCTACCCACAATTCCCCGTCTCCCTCAATCCCCACCCACCCACCTTCACCCCGTCTCCCTCAATTCCCACCTACCCACCTTCTCCCCGTCTCCCTCAATCCCCACCTACCCACCTTATTCCCTTCTCCCTCAATCCCCACCCACCCACCTTCACCCCGTCTCCCTCAATTCCCACCTACCCACCTTCTCCCCGTCTCCCTCAATCCTCACCTACCCACCTTGTTCCCGTCTCCCTCAATCCCCACCTAGCCACCTTCTCCCCGTCTCCGTCACTCCCCACCTACCCACCTTCTCCCCGTCTCCCTCAATCCCCACCTACCCACCTTCTCCCCGTCTCCCTCAATCCCCACCTACCCACCTTCTCCCCGTCTCCCTCAATCCCCACCTACCCACTTTCTCCCCCTCTCCCTCAATCCCCACCTACCCACCTTCTCACCGTCTCCCTCAATCCCCACCTACCCACCTTCTCCCCGTCTCCCTCAATCCCCACCTACCCACCTTCTCCCCGTCTCCCTCAATCCCGACCTACCCACCTTCTCCCCGTCTCCCTCAATCCCCACCTACGCACCTTCTCCCCATCTCCCTCAATCCCCACCTACACACCTTCACCCCGTCTCCCTCACTCCCCACCTACCCACCTTCTCCCCGTCTCCCTCAATCCCCACCTACGCACCTTCTCCACACCTCCCTCAATCCCCACCTACCCACCTTCTCTCCATCTCCCTCAATCCCCACCTACCCACCTTCTACCGTCTCCCTCAATCCCCACCTACCCAGCTTCTCCCCGTCTCCCTCAATCCTCACCTACCCACCTTCTCCCCGTCTCTCTCAATCCCCACCTACCCACCTTCTCCCCGTCTCCTTCAATCCCCACCTACCCACCTTCATCCCGTCTCCCTCAATACCCACCTACCCACCTTCTGCCCACCTCCCTCAATCCCCACCTACCCACCTTCTCCCCGTCTCCCTCAATCCCCACCTACGCACCTTCTCCCCGTCTCCCTCAATCCCCACCTACCCACCTTCTCCCCGTCTCCCTCAATCCCCACCTACCAACATTCTCCCCGTCTCCCTCAATCCCCACCTACCCACCTTCTCCCCATCTCCCTCAATCCCCACCTACCAACCTTCACCCCGTCTCCCTCACTCCCCACCTACCCACCTTCTCCCCGTCTCCCTCAGTCCCCACCTACGCACCTTCTCCACACCTCCCTCAATCCCCACCTACCCACCTTCTCCCGTCTCCCTCAATCCCCACCTACCCACCTTCTCCCCGTCTCCCTCAATCCCCACCTACCCACCTTCTCCCCGTCTCCCTCAATCCCCACCTACCCACCTTCTCCCCGTCTCCCTCAATCCCCACCTACCCACCTTCTCCCCGTCTCCCTCAATCCCCACCTACCCACCTTCACCCCGTCTCCCTCAATTCCCACCTACCCACAATTCCCCGTCTCCCTCAATCCCCACCCACCCACCTTCACCCCGTCTCCCTCAATTCCCACCTACCCACCTTCTCCCCGTCTCCCTCAATCCCCACCTACCCACCTTATTCCCTTCTCCCTCAATCCCCACCCACCCACCTTCACCCCGTCTCCCTCAATTCCCACCTACCCACCTTCTCCCCGTCTCCCTCAATCCTCACCTACCCACCTTGTTCCCGTCTCCCTCAATCCCCACCTAGCCACCTTCTCCCCGTCTCCGTCACTCCCCACCTACCCACCTTCTCCCCGTCTCCCTCAATCCCCACCTACCCACCTTCTCCCCGTCTCCCTCAATCCCCACCTAGCCACCTTCTCCCCGTCTCCCTCAATCCCCACCTACCCACCTTCTCCCCGTCTCCCTCAATCCCCACCTACCCACCTTCTCCCCGTCTCCCTCAATCCCCACCTAGCCAACTTCTCCCCGTCTCCCTCAATCCCCACCGACCCAACTTCTCCCCGTCTCCCTCAATCCCCACCTACCCACCTTCTCCCCGTCTCCCTCAATCCCCACCTACCCAACTTCACCCCGTCTCCCTCAATCCCCACCTACCCACCTTCACCCCGTCTCCCTCAATCCCCACCTACCCACCATCTCCCCACCTCCCTCAATCCCCACCTACCCACCTTCTCCCCGTCTCCCTCAATCCCCACCTACGCACCTTCTCCACACCTCCCTCAATCCCCACCTACCCACCTTCTCCCCGTCTCCCTCAATCCCCACCTACCCACCTTCTCCCCGTCTCCCACAATCCCGACCTACCCACCTTCTCCCCGTCTCCCCCAATCCCCATCTACCAACCTTCTCCCCGTCTCCCTCTATCCCCTCCTACCCACCTTCACCCCGTCTCCCTCAATACCCACCTACCCACCTTCACCCCGTCTCCCTCTATCCCCACCTACCCACCTTCTCCCCGTCTCCCTCAATCCCCACCTACGCACCTTCTCCACACCTCCCTCAATCCCCACCTACCCACCTTCTCCCCATCTCCCTCAATCCCCACCTACCAACCTTCACCCCGTCTCCCTCACTCCCCACCTACCCACCTTCTCCCCGTCTCCCTCAATCCCCACCTACGCACCTTCTCCACACCTCCCTCAATCCCCACCTACCCACCTTCTCCCCGTCTCCCTCAATCCCCACATACCCACCTTCTCCCCGTCTCCCTCAATCCCCACCTACCCACCTTCTCCCCGTCTCCCTCAATCCCCACCTACCCACCTTCTCCCCGTCTCCCTCAATCCCCACCTACCCACCTTCTCCCCGTCTCCCTCAATCCCCACCTACCCACCTTCACCCCGTCTCCCTCAATTCCCACCTACCCACCTTCTCCCCGTCTCCCTCAATCCCCACCTACCCACCTTCTCCCCGTCTCCCTCATCCCCACCTGCCCAGCTTCACCCCGTCTCCCCCAATCCCCATCTACCCACCTTCTCCCCGTCTCCCTCAATCCCCACCTACCCACCTTCTCCACACCTCCCTCAATCCCCACCTACCCACCTTCTCCCCGTCTCCCTCAATCCCCACATACCCACCTTCTCCCCGTCTCCATCAATCCCCACCTACCCACCTTCTCCCCGTCTCCCTCAATCCTCACCTACCCACCTTCTCCCCGTCTCCCTCAATCCCCACCTACCCACCTTCTCCCCATCTCCCTCAATCCCCACCTATCCACCTTCTCCCCATCTCCCTGAATCCACACCTACCCACCTTCTCCCCGTCTCCCTCAATCCCCACCTACCCACCTTCTCCCCGTCTCCCTCAATCCCCACCTACCCACCTTCTCCCCG
>JANJGN010002246.1:0-80210 GCA_026770705.1 Isurus oxyrinchus
ACCCTGTGTCTCTCTCTCACCCTGTGTCTCTCTCACCCTGTGTCTCTCTCACCCTGTGTCTCTCTCTCACCCTGTGTCTCTCTCACCCTGTGTCTCTCTCACCCTGTGTCTCTCTCTCTCACCCTGTCTCTCTCTCACCCTGTGTCTCTCCTCTCTCACCCTGTCTCTCTCTCACCCTGTGTCTCTCTCTCACCCTGTGTCTCTCTTACCCTGTGTCTCTCTCACCCTGTGTCTCTCTCTCACCCTGTGTCTCTCTCACCCTGTGTCTCTCTCACCCTGTGTCTCTCTCTCTCACCCTGTGTCTCTCTCTCTCACCCTGTGTCTCTCTCTCACCCTGTGTCTCTCTCTCACCCTGTGTCTCTCTCTCACCCTGTGTCTCTCTCACCCTGTGTCTCTCTCACCCTGTGTCTCTCTCTCTCACCCTGTGTCTCTCTCTCACCCTGTGTCTCTCTCTCTCTCCCTGTGTCTCTCTCTCACCCTGTGTCTCTCTCACCCTGTGTCTCTCTCACCCTGTGTCTCTCTCACCCTGTGTCTCTCTCTCTCACCCTGTGTCTCTCTCTCACCCTGTGTCTCTCTCTCTCTCCCTGTGTCTCTCTCTCACCCTGTGTCTCTCTCACCCTGTGTCTCTCTCTCTCACCCTGTCTCTCTCTCACCCTGTGTCTCTCTCACCCTGTGTCTCTCTCACCCTGTGTCTCTCTCTCTCACCCTGTGTCTCTCTCTCACCCTGTGTCTCTCTCTCTCTCCCTGTGTCTCTCTCTCACCCTGTGTCTCTCTCTCACCCTGTGTCTCTTTCACCCCTGTGTCTCTCTCACCCTGTGTCTCTCTCTCTCACCCTGTGTCTCTCTCTCACCCTGTGTCTCTCTCACCCTGTGTCTCTCTCTCACCCTGTGTCTCTCTCTCTCACCCTGTGTCTCTCTCTCAACCTGTGTCTCTCTCACCCTGTGTCTCTCTCTCGCCCTGTGTCTCGCTCACCCTGTGTCTCTCTCTCACCCTGTGTCTCTCTCTCTCACCCTGTGTCTCTCTCTCACCCTGTGTCTCTCTCTCTCACCCTGTGTCTCTCTCACCCTGTGTCTCTCTCTCTCACCCTGTGTCTCTCTCACCCTGTGTCTCTCTCACCCTGTGTCTCTCTCTCTCACCCTGTGTCTCTCTCACCCTGTGTCGCTCTCTCACCCTGTGTCTCTCTCTCTCATCCTGTGTCTCTCTCACCCTGTGTCTCTCTCACCCTGTGTCTCTCTCACCCTGTGTCTCTCTCTCTCATCCTGTGTCTCTCTCACCCTGTGTCTCTCTCACCCTGTGTCTCTCTCACCCTGTGTCTCTCTCTCTCACCCTGTGTCTCTCTCTCACCCTGTGTCTCTCTCACCCTGTGTCTCTCTCACCCTGTGTCTCTCTCTCTCACCCTGTGTCTCTCTCTCACCCTGTGTCTCTCTCACCCTGTGTCTCTCTCACCCTGTGTCTCTCTCTCTCACCCTGTGTCTCTCTCACCCTGTGTCTCTCTCACCCTGTGTCTCTCTCTCACCCTGTGTCTCTCTCACCCTGTGTCTCTCTCTCACCCTGTGTCTCTCTCACCCTGTGTCTCTCTCACCCTGTGTCTCTCTCTCTCACCCTGTCTCTCTCTCTCTCACCCTGTGTCTCTCTCTCTCACCCTGTGTCTCTCTCACCCTGTGTCTCTCTCTCTCACCCTGTGTCTCTCTCTCTCACCCTGTGTCTCTCTCACCCTGTGTCTCTCTCTCTCACCCTGTGTCTCTCTCTCTCACCCTGTGTCTCTCTCTCACCCTGTGTCTCTCTCTCACCCTGTGTCTCTCTCACCCTGTGTCTCTCTCTCACCCTGTGTCTCTCTCTCACCCCTGTGTCTCTCTCACCCTGTGTCTCTCTCTCACCCTGTGTCTCTCTCACCCTGTATCTCTCTCTCTCACCCTGTGTCTCTCTCACCCTGTGTCTCTCTCACCCTGTGTCTCTCTCTCTCACCCTGTGTTTCTCTCTCACCCTGTGTCTCTCTCACCCTGTGTCTCTCTCTCTCACCCTGTGTCTCTCTCACCCTGTGTCTCTCTCTCACCCTGTGTCTCTCTCACCCTGTGTCTCTCTCACCCTGTGTCTCTCTCTCTCACCCTGTGTCTCTCTCACCCTGTGTCTCTCTCTCACCCTGTGTCTCTCTCACCCTGTGTCTCTCTCACCCTGTGTCTCTCTCTCTCTCCCTGTGTCTCTCTCACCCTGTGTCTCTCTCTCTCACCCTGTGTCTCTCTCACCCTGTGTCTCTCTCACCCTGTGTCTCTCTCACCCTGTGTCTCTCTCTCACCCTGTGTCTCTCTCACCCTGTGTCTCTCTCTCACCCTGTGTCTCTCTCACCCTGTGTCTCTCTCACCCTGTGTCTCTCTCTCTCACCCTGTGTCTCTCTCTCTCACCCTGTGTCTCTCTCTCACCCTGTGTCTCTCTCTCTCGCCCTGTGTCTCTCTCACCCTGTGTCTCTCTCTCTCACCCTGTCTCTCTCTCACCCTGTGTCTCTCTCACCCTGTGTCTCTCTCTCTCACCCTGTGTCTCTCTCACCCTGTGTCTCTCTCTCTCACCCTGTGTCTCTCTCTCACCCTGTCTCTCTCTCACCCTGTGTCTCTCTCTCACCCTGTGTCTCTCTCTCTCGCCCTGTGTCTCTCTCACCCTGTGTCTCTCTCTCTCACCCTGTCTCTCTCTCACCCTGTGTCTCTCTCACCCTGTGTCTCTCTCTCTCACCCTGTGTCTCTCTCTCTCACCCTGTGTCTCTCTCTCACCCTGTGTCTCTCTCTCACCCTGTGTCTCTCTCACCCTGTGTCTCTCTCACGCTGTGTCTCTCTCTCTCACCCTGTGTCTCTCTCTCACCCTGTGTCTCTCTCACCCTGTGTCTCTCTCACCCTGTGTCTCTCTCTCTCACCCTGTGTCTCTCTCACCCTGTGTCTCTCTCTCACCCTGTGTCTCTCTCTCTCACCCTGTGTCTCTGTCACCCTGTGTCTCTCTCTCACCCTGTGTATCTGTCACCCTGTGTCTCTCTCACCCTGTGTCTCTCTCTCACCCTGTGTCTCTCTCACCCTGTGTCTCTCTCGCCCTGTGTCTCTCTCACCCTGTGTCTCTCTCACCCTGTGTCTCTCTCTCACCCTGTGTCTCTCTCTCACCCTGTGTCTCTCTCACCCTGTGTCTCTCTCTCACCCTGTGTCTCTCTCACCCTGTGTCTCTCTCCTACCCTGTGTCTCTCTCACCCTGTGTCTCTCTCTCACCCTGTGTCTCTCTCACCCTGTGTCTCTCTCACCCTGTGTCTCTCTCTCTCACCCTGTGTCTCTCTCACCCTGTGTCTCTCTCTCTCACCCTGTGTCTCTCTCTCTCACCCTGTGTCTCTCTCACCCTGTGTCTCTCTCTCACCCTGTGTCTCTCTCACCCTGTGTCTCTCTCTCTCACCCTGTCTCTCTCTCACCCTGTGTCTCTCTCTCACCCTGTGTCTCTCTCACCCTGTGTCTCTCTCTCACCCTGTGTCTCTCTCTCTCACCCTGTGTCTCTCTCTCACCCTGTGTCTCTCTCTCACCCTGTGTCTCTCTCTCACCCTGTGTCTCTCTCTCTCACCCTGTGTCTCTCTCACCCTGTGTCTCTCTCTCGCCCTGTGTCTCTCTCTCTCACCCTGTGTCTCTCTCACCCTGTGTCTCTCTCTCACCCTGTGTCTCTCTCACCCTGTGTCTCTCTCTCTCACCCTGTGTCTCTCTCTCACCCTGTGTCTCTCTCTCGCCCTGTGTCTCTCTCTCACCCTGTGTCTCTCACCCTGTGTCTCTCTCTCACCCTGTGTCTCTCTCACCCTGTGTCTCTCTCTCACCCTGTGTCTCTCTCACCCTGTGTCTCTCTCACCCTGTGTCTCTCTCTCTCACCCTGTGTCTCTCTCACCCTGTGTCTCTCCCTCTCACCCTGTGTCTCTCTCACCCTGTGTCTCTCTCACCCTGTGTCTCTCTCTCTCACCCTGTGTCTCTCTCACCCTGTGTCTCTCTCACCCTGTGTCTCTCTCTCTCACCCTGTGTCTCTCTCTCTCACCCTGTGTCTCTCTCACCCTGTGTCTCTCTCTCTCACCCTGTGTCTCTCTCTCACCCTGTGTCTCTCTCACCCTGTGTCTCTCTCTCTCAACCTGTGTCTCTCTCACCCTGTGTCTCTCTCACCCTGTGTCTCTCTCACCCTGTGTCTCTCTCTCACCCTGTGTCTCTCTCTCACCCTGTGTCTCTCTCTCTCACCCTGTGTCTCTCTCACCCTGTGTCTCTCTCACCCTGTGTCTCTCTCTCACCCTGTGTCTCTCTCTCTCACCCTGTGTCTCTCTCTCGCCCTGTGTCTCTCTCTCTCACCCTGTGTCTCTCTCACCCTGTGTCTCTCTCTCTCACCCTGTGTCTCTCTCACCCTGTGTCTCTCTCTTTCACCCTGTGTCTCTCTCACCCTGTGTCTCTCTCACCCTGTGTCTCTCTCTCTCAACCTGTCTCTCTCTCACCCTGTGTCTCTCTCTCACCCTGTGTCTCTCTCACCCTGTGTCTCTCTCACCCTGTGTCTCTCTCTCTCACCCTGTGTCTCTCTCTCGCCCTGTGTCTCTCTCTCTCACCCTGTGTCTCTCTCACCCTGTGTCTCTCTCTCTCACCCTGTGTCTCTCTCACCCTGTGTCTCTCTCTCTCACCCTGTGTCTCTCTTTCACCCTGTGTCTCTCTCACCCTGTGTCTCTCTCTCTCACCTGTGTCTCTCTCTCACCCTGTGTCTCTCTCTCACCCTGTGTCTCTCTCTCTCACCCTGTGTCTCTCTCACCCTGTGTCTCTCTCTCACCCTGTGTCTCTCTCTCTCACCCTGTGTCTCTCTCACCCTGTGTCTCTCTCTCTCACCCTGTGTCTCTCTCTCACCCTGTGTCTCTCTCTCACCCTGTATCTCTCTCACCCTGTGTCTCTCTCTCACCCTGTGTCTCTCTCTCTCACCCTGTATCTCTCTCTCTCGTCCTCTGTCTCTCTCACCATGTGTCTCTCTCTCTCACCCTGTGTCTCTCTCTCACCCTGTGTCTCTCTCTCTCACCCTGTGTCTCTCTCACCCTGTGTCTCTCTCTCACCCTGTGTCTCTCTCACCCTGTGTCTCTCTCACACTGTCTCTCTCTCTCACCCTGTGTCTCTCTCACCCTGTGTCTCTCTCACCCTGTGTCTCTCTCTCTCACCCTGTGTCTCTCTCTCTCTCACCCTGTGTCTCTCTCTCTCACCCTGTGTCTCTCTCACCCTGTGTCTCTCTCTCACCCTGTGTCTCTCTCTCTCACCCTGTGTCTCTCTCTCTCACCCTGTGTCTCTCTCACCCTGTGTCTCTCTCACCCTGTGTCTCTCTCTCACCCTGTGTCTCTCTCACCCTGTGTCTCTCTCTCACCCTGTGTCTCTCTCACCCTGTGTCTCTCTCTCACCCTGTGTCTCTCTCACCCTGTGTCTCTCTCACACTGTCTCTCTCTCTCACCCTGTGTCTCTCTCTCACCCTGTGTCTCTCTCTCTCACCCTGTGTCTCTCTCACCCTGTGTCTCTCTCTCACCCTGTGTCTCTCTCACCCTGTGTCTCTCTCTCTCGCCCTGTGTCTCTCTCTCTCACCCTGTGTCTCTCTCACCCTGTGTCTCTCTCTCACCCTGTGTCTCTCTCTCTCACCCTGTGTCTCTCTCACCCTGTGTCTCTCTCACCCTGTGTCTCTCTCTCTCACCCTGTGTCTCTCTCTCACCCTGTGTCTCTCACCCTGTGTCTCTCTCACTCCCTGTGTCTCTCTCACCCTGTGTCTCTCTCACCCTGTGTCTCTCTCTCTCACCCTGTGTCTCTCTCTCACCCTGTGTCTCTCTCACCCTGTGTCTCTCTCTCTCACCCTGTGTCTCTCTCTCTCACCCTGTGTCTCTCTCACCCTGTGTCTCTCTCACCCTGTGTCTCTCTCTCACCCTGTGTCTCTCTCTCTCACCCTGTGTCTCTCTCACCCTGTGTCTCTCTCACCCTGTGTCTCTCTCTCTCACCCTGTGTCTCTCTCTCACCCTGTGTCTCTCTCACCCTGTGTCTCTCACTCTGTGTCTCTCTCACCCTGTGTCTCTCTCACCCTGTGTCTCTCTCACCCTGTGTCTCTCTCTCACCCTGTGTCTCTCTCACCCTGTGTCTCTCTCACCCTGTGTCTCTCTCTCTCACTCTGTGTCTCTCTCACCCTGTGTCTCTCTCACCCTGTGTCTCTCTCACCCTGTGTCTCTCTCACCCTGTGTCTCTCTCTCTCACCCTGTGTCTCTCTCTCTCTCACCCTGTGTCTCTCTCTCTCACCCTGTGTCTCTCTCTCTCACCCTGTGTCTCTCTCACCCTGTGTCTCTCTCACCCTGTGTCTCTCTCTCTCACCCTGTGTCTCTCTCACCCTGTGTCTCTCTCTCTCACCCTGTGTCTCTCTCTCACCCTGTGTCTCTCTCACCCTGTGTCTCTCTCACCCTGTGTCTCTCTCTCACCCTGTGTCTCTCTCTCACCCTGTGTCTCTCTCACCCTGTGTCTCTCTCTCTCACCCTGTGTCTCTCTCACCCTGTGTCTCTCTCACCCTGTGTCTCTCTCACCCTGTGTCTCTCTCTCTCGCCCTGTGTCTCTCTCTCTCACCCTGTGTCTCTCTCACCCTGTGTCTCTCTCTCTCACCCTGTGTCTCTCTCACCCTGTGTCTCTCTCACCCTGTGTCTCTCTCTCTCACCCTGTGTCTCTCTCTCACCCTGTGTCTCTCTCACCCTGTGTCTCTCACTCTGTGTCTCTCTCACCCTGTGTCTCTCTCACCCTGTGTCTCTCTCACCCTGTGTCTCTCTCTCTCACCCTGTGTCTCTCTCACCCTGTGTCTCTCTCACCCTGTGTCTCTCTCTCTCACTCTGTGTCTCTCTCACCCTGTGTCTCTCTCACCCTGTGTCTCTCTCACCCTGTGTCTCTCTTCTCACCCTGTGTCTCTCTCACCCTGTGTCTCTCTCACCCTGTGTCTCTCTCTCTCACTCTGTGTCTCTCTCACCCTGTGTCTCTCTCACCCTGTGTCTCTCTCACCCTGTGTCTCTCTCACCCTGTGTCTCTCTCTCTCACTCTGTGTCTCTCTCACCCTGTGTCCTCTCTCACCCTGTGTCTCTCTCACCCTGTGTCTCTCTCTCTCACCCTGTGTCTCTCTCACCCTGTGTCTCTCTCTCACCCTGTGTCTCTCTCTCACCCTGTGTCTCTCTCACCCTGTGTCTCTCTCACCCTGTGTCTCTCTCTCTCACCCTGTGTCTCTCTCACCCTGTGTCTCTCTCACCCTGTGTCTCTCTCTCACCCTGTGTCTCTCTCTCTCACCCTGTGTCTCTCTCTCTCACCCTGTGTCTCTCTCACCCTGTGTCTCTCTCTCACCCTGTGTCTCTCTCTCACCCTGTGTCTCTCTCACCCTGTGTCTCTCTCTCTCACCCTGTGTCTCTCTCACCCTGTGTCTCTCTCACCCTGTGTCTCTCTCTCACCCTGTGTCTCTCTCTCTCACCCTGTGTCTCTCTCTCACCCTGTGTCTCTCTCTCTCACCCTGTGTCTCTCTCTCTCACCCTGTGTCTCTCTCACCCTGTGTCTCTCTCACCCTGTGTCTCTCTCACCCTGTGTCTCTCTCTCACCCTGTGTCTCTCTCACCTGTGTCTCTCTCACCCTGTGTCTCTCTCTCTCACCCTGTGTCTCTCTCTCACCCTGTGTCTCTCTCTCCCTGTGTCTCTCTCTCTCACCCTGTGTCTCTCTCTCACCCTGTGTCTCTCTCACCCTGTGTCTCTCTCTCACCCTGTGTCTCTCTCTCTCACCCTGTGTCTCTCTCTCACCCTGTGTCTCTCTCTCACCCTGTGTCTCTCTCACCCTGTGTCTCTCTCTCTCACCCTGTGTCTCTCTCACCCTGTGTCTCTCTCTCACCCTGTGTCTCTCTCTCTCACCCTGTGTCTCTCTCTCACCCTGTGTCTCTCTCTCACCCTGTGTCTCTCTCTCTCACCCTGTGTCTCTCTCTCACCCTGTGTCTCTCTCACCCTGTGTCTCTCTCTCAGCCTGTGTCTCTCTCACCCTGTGTCTCTCTCTCCAACCCTGTGTCTCTCTCTCTCACCCTGTGTCTCTCTCTCTCCCTGTGTCTCTCTCTCTCACCCTGTGTCTCTCTCTCACCCTGTGTCTCTCTCACCCTGTGTCTCTCTCTCTCACCCTGTGTCTCTCTCTCACCCTGTGTCTCTCTCACCCTGTGTCTCTCTCTCTCACCCTGTGTCTCTCTCACCCTGTGTCTCTCTCTCACCCCTGTGTCTCTCTCTCTCACCCTGTGTCTCTCTCTCTCACCCTGTGTCTCTCTCTCACCCTGTGTCTCTCTCTCACCCTGTGTCTCTCTCTCTCACCCTGTGTCTCTCTCTCACCCTGTGTCTCTCTCTCTCACCCTGTGTCTCTCTCTCACCCTGTGTCTCTCTCTCTCACCCTGTGTCTCTCTCTCACCCTGTGTCTCTCTCACCCTGTGTCTCTCTCTCTCACCCTGTGTCTCTCTCACCCTGTGTCTCTCTCACCCTGTGTCTCTCTCTCACCCTGTGTCTCTCTCACCCTGTGTCTCTCTCTCACCCTGTGTCTCTCTCTCTCACCCTGTCTCTCTCTCACCCTGTGTCTCTCTCTCACCCTGTGTCTCTCTCACCCTGTGTCTCTCTCTCTCACCCTGTGTCTCTCTCACCCTGTGTCTCTCTCTCTCACCCCTGTGTCTCTCACCCTGTGTCTCTCTCACCCTGTGTCTCTCTCTCACCCTGTGTCTCTCTCTCACCCTGTGTCTCTCTCTCACCCTGTGTCTCTCTCTCTCACCCTGTGTCTCTCTCACCCTGTGTCTCTCTCTCACCCTGTGTCTCTCTCACCCTGTGTCTCTCTCTCACCCTGTCTCTCTCTCACCCTGTGTCTCTCTCTCACCCTGTGTCTCTCTCACCCTGTGTCTCTCTCACCCTGTGTCTCTCTCTCACCCTGTGTCTCTCTCTCTCACCCTGAGTCTCTCTCTCACCCTGTGTCTCTCTCTCACCCTGTGTCTCTCTCTCTCACCCTGTGTCTCTCTCTCTCACCCTGTGTCTCTCTCACCCTGTGTCTCTCTCTCTCACCCTGTGTCTCTCTCACCCTGTGTCTCTCTCTCACCCTGTGTCTCTCTCACCCTGTGTCTCTCTCACCCTGTGTCTCTCTCTCTCACCCTGTGTCTCTCTCACCCTGTGTCTCTCTCTCACCCTGTGTCTCTCTCTCTCACCCTGTGTCTCTCTCACCCTGTGTCTCTCTCTCTCACCCTGTGTCTCTCTCACCCTGTGTCTCTCTCACCCTGTGTCTCTCTCTCACCCTGTGTCTCTCTCACCCTGTGTCTCTCTCTCTCGCCCTGTGTCTCTCTCACCCTGTGTCTCTCTCACCCTGTGTCTCTCCCTCTCACCCTGTGTCTCTCTCACCCTGTGTCTCTCTCTCTCACCCTGTGTCTCTCTCACCCTGTGTCTCTCTCTCTCACCCTGTGTCTCTCTCACCCTGTGTCTCTCTCACCCTGTGTCTCTCTCTCTCGCCCTGTGTCTCTCTCACCCTGTGTCTCTCTCACCCTGTGTCTCTCTCGCCCTGTGTCTCTCTCACCCTGTGTCTCTCTCTCTCGCCCTGTGTCTCTCTCTCACCCTGTGTCTCTCTCACCCTGTGTCTCTCTCACCCTGTGTCTCTCTCTCTCACCCTGTGTCTCTCTCACCCTGTGTCTCTCTCTCTCACCCTGTGTCTCTCTCACCCTGTGTCTCTCTCACCCTGTGTCTCTCTCTCTCACCCTGTGTCTCTCTCTCACCCTGTGTCTCTCTCTCACCCTGTGTCTCTCTCACCCTGTGTCTCTCTCACCCTGTGTCTCTCTCACCCTGTGTCTCTCTCTCTCACCCTGTGTCTCTCTCACCCTGTGTCTCTCTCTCTCACCCTGTGTCTCTCTCACCCTGTGTCTCTCTCACCCTGTGTCTCTCTCTCTCACCCTGTGTCTCTCTCACCCTGTGTCTCTCTCACCCTGTGTCTCTCTCTCTCGCCCTGTGTCTCTCTCTCACCCTGTGTCTCTCTCACCCTGTGTCTCTCTCACCCTGTGTCTCTCTCTCTCACCCTGTCTCTCTCTCACCCTGTGTCTCTCTCTCTCGCCCTGTGTCTCTCTCACCTGTGTCTCTCTCTCACCCTGTGTCTCTCTCTCACCCTGTGTCTCTCTCACCCTGTGTCTCTCTCACCCTGTGTCTCTCTCTCTCACCCTGTGTCTCTCTCACCTGTGTCTCTCTCACCCTGTGTCTCTCTCTCTCACCCTGTGTCTCTCTCACCCTGTGTCTCTCTCTCTCACCCTGTGTCTCTCTCACCCTGTGTCTCTCTCTCACCCTGTGTCTCTCTCACCCTGTGTCTCTCTCTCTCACCCTGTGTCTCTCTCACCCTGTGTCTCTCTCTCTCACCCTGTGTCTCTCTCTCACCCTGTGTCTCTCTCACCCTGTGTCTCTCTCTCTCACACTGTGTCTCTCTCACCCTGTGTCTCTCTCACCCTGTGTCTCTCTCTCTCACCCTGTGTCTCTCTCACCCTGTGTCTCTCTCACCCTGTGTCTCTCTCTCTCACCCTGTGTCTCTCTCACCCTGTGTCTCTCTCTCTCACCCTGTGTCTCTCTCTCACCCTGTGTCTCTCCCTCACCCTGTGTCTCTCACCCTGTGTCTCTCTCACCCTGTGTCTCTCTCTCACCCTGTGTCTCTCTCTCTCACCCTGTGTCTCTCTCTCACCCTGTGTCTCTCTCTCTCACCCTGTGTCTCTCTCTCTCACCCTGTGTCTCTCTCACCCTGTGTCTCTCTCTCTCACCCTGTGTCTCTCTCACCCTGTGTCTCTCTCTCTCACCCTGTGTCTCTCTCACCCTGTGTCTCTCTCACCCTGTGTCTCTCTCTCACCCTGTGTCTCTCTCTCTCACCCTGTGTCTCTCTCACCCTGTGTCTCTCTCACCCTGTGTCTCTCTCTCTCACCCTGTGTCTCTCTCACCCTGTGTCTCTCTCTCTCACCCTGTGTCTCTCCCTCACCCTGTGTCTCTCTCTCACCCTGTGTCTCTCTCACCCTGTGTCTCTCTCACCCTGTGTCTCTCTCTCTCACCCTGTGTCTCTCTCACCCTGTGTCTCTCTCACCCTGTGTCTCTCTCACCCTGTGTCTCTCTCTCACCCTGTGTCTCTCTCTCACCCTGTGTCTCTCTCTCTCACCCTGTGTCTCTCTCACCCTGTGCCTCTCTCTCTCACCCTGTGTCTCTCTCTCACCCTGTGTCTCTCTCTCTCACCCTGTGTCTCTCTCACCCTGTGTCTCTCTCTCTCACCCTGTGTCTCTCTCTCACCCTGTGTCTCTCTCTCACCCTGTGTCTCTCTCACCCTGTGTCTCTCTCACCCTGTGTCTCTCTCACCCTGTGTCTCTCTCTCTCACCCTGTGTCTCTCTCTCACCCTGTGTCTCTCTCTCTCACCCTGTGTCTCTCTCACCCTGTGTCTCTCTCTCTCACCCTGTGTCTCTCTGACCCTGTGTCTCTCTCTCTCACCCTGTGTCTCTCTCTCACCCTGTGTCTCTCTCACCCTGTGTCTCTCTCACCCTGTGTCTCTCTCTCACCCTGTGTCTCTCTCAACCTGTGCCTCTCTCACCCTGTGTCACTCACTCACCCTGTGTCTCTCTCACCCTGTGTCTCTCTCACCCTGTGTCTCTCTCTCTCACCCTGTGTCTCTCTCACCCTGTGTCTCTCTCTCACCCTGTGTCTCTCTCTCTCACCCTGTGTCTCTCTCACCCTGTGTCTCTCTCACCCTGTGTCTCTCTCTCACCCTGTGTCTCTCTCACCCTGTGTCTCTCTCACCCTGTGTCTCTCTCTCTCGCCCTGTGTCTCTCTCTCACCCTGTGTCTCTCACCCTGTGTCTCTCTCACCCTGTGTCTCTCTCTCTCACCCTGTGTCTCTCTCTCTCATCCTGTGTCTCTCTCACCCTGTGTCTCTCTCTCTCACCCTGTGTCTCTCTCACCCTGTGTCTCTCTCACCCTGTGTCTCTCTCTCTCACCCTGTGTCTCTCTCTCTCACCCAGTGTCTCTCTCTCTCACCCTGTGTCTCTCTCACCCTGTGTCTCTCTCTCTCACCCTGTGTCTCTCTCTCACCCTGTGTCTCTCTCTCTCACCCTGTGTCTCTCTCTCACCCTGTGTCTCTCTCTCTCACCCTCTGTCTCTCTCACCCTGTGTCTCTCTCTCTCACCCTGTGTCTCTCTCACCCTGTGTCTCTCTCTCTCACCCTCTGTCTCTCTCACCCTGTGTCTCTCTCTCTCACCCTGTGTCTCTCTCACCCTGTGTCTCTCTCTCTAACCCAGTGTCTCTCTCTCACCCTGTGTCTCTCTTACCCTGTGTCTCTCTCACCCTGTGTCTCTCTCTCTCACCCTGTGTCTCTCTCACCCTGTGTCTCTCTCACCCTGTGTCTCTCTCTCTCACCCTGTGTCTCTCTCACCCTGTGTCTCTCTCTCTCACCCTGTGTCTCTCTCTCTCACCCTGTGTCTCTCTCTCTCACCCTGTGTCTCTCTCACCCTGTGTCTCTCTCTCTAACCCAGTGTCTCTCTCTCACCCTGTGTCTCTCTCACCCTGTGTCTCTCTCACCCTGTGTCTCTCTCTCTCACCCTGTGTCTCTCTCACCCTGTGTCTCTCTCTCACCCTGTCTCTCTCTCTCTCACCCTGTGTCTCTCTCTCTCACCCTGTGTCTCTCTCACCCTGTGTCTCTCTCACCCTGTGTCTCTCTCTCACCCTGTGTCTCTCTCTCTCACCCTGTGTCTCTCTCACCCTGTGTCTCTCTCTCACCCTGTGTCTCTCTCACCCTGTGTCTCTCTCTCACCCTGTGTCTCTCTCTCTCACCCTGTGTCTCTCTCTCACCCTGTGTCTCTCTCTCTCACCCTGTGTCTCTCTCTCTCACCCTGTGTCTCTCTCTCTGACCCTGTGTCTCTCTCTCTCACCCTGTGTGTCTCTCTCATCCTGTGTCTCTCTCTCTCACCCTGTGTCTCTCTCTCACCCTGTGTCTCTCTCACCCTGTGTCTCTCTCTCTCACCCTGTGTCTCTCTCTCTCACCCTGTGTCTCTCTCACCTGTGTCTCTCTCTCACCCTGTGTCTCTCTCACCTGTGTCTCTCTCTCACCCTGTGTCTCTCTCTCACCCTGTGTCTCTCTCTCACCCTTTGTCACTCTCACCCTGTGTCTCTCTCACCCTGTGTCTCTCTCTCTCACCCTGTGTCACTCTCACCCTGTGTCTCTCTCTCTCACCCTGTGTCTCTCTCACCCTGTCTCTCTCTCTCACCCTGTGTCTCTCTCTCTCACCCTGTGTCTCTCTCACCCTGTGTCTCTCTCTCACCCTGTGTCACTCTCACCCTATGTCTCTCTCACCCTGTGTCTCTCTCTCTCACCCTGTGTCTCTCTCTCTCACCCTGTGTCTCTCTCACCCTGTGTCTCTCTCACCCTGTGTCTCTCTCTCACCCTGTGTCACTCTCACCCTATGTCTCTCTCACCCTGTGTCTCTCTCTCTCACCCTGTGTGTCTCTCACCCTGTGTCTCTCTCTCTCACCCTGTGTCTCTCTCTCACCCTGTGTGTCTCTCACCCTGTGTCTCTCTCTCTCACCCTGTGTCTCTCTCTCACCCTGTGTCTCTCTCTCTCACCCTGTGTCTCTCTCACCCTGTGTCTCTCTCACCCTGTGTCTCTCTCTCACCCTGTGTCTCTCTCACCCTGTGTCGCTCTCTCTCACCCTGTGTCTCTCTCACCCTGTGACTCTCTCTCACCCTGTGTCTCTCTCTCACCCTGTGTCTCTCTCTCTCACCCTGTGTCTCTCTCACCCTGTGTCTCTCTCTCAACCTGTGTCTCTCTCTCTCTCAACCTGTGTCTCTCCACCCTGTGTCTCTCTCTCTCACACTGTGTCTCTCTCTCACCCTGTGTCTCTCTCTCTCACCCTGTGTCTCTCTCACCCTGTGTCTCTCTCACCCTGTGTCTCTCTCTCTCACCCTGTGTCTCTCTCATCCTGTGTCTCTCTCGCTCTGTGTCTCTCTCTCACCCTGTGTCTCTCTCTCACCCTGTGTCTCTCTCTCACCCTGTGTCTCTCTCTCTCACCCTGTGTCTCTCTCTCTCACCCTGTGTCTCTCTCTCTCACCCTGTGTCTCTCTCTCACCCTGTGTCTCTCTCTCACCCTGTGTCTCTCTCTCTCACCCTGTGTCTCTCTCTCTCACCCTGTGTCCCTCTCTCACCCTGTGTCTCTCTCTCTCACCCTGTGTCTCTCTCACCCTGTGTCTCTCTCTCACCCTGTGTCTCTCTCACCCTGTGTCTCTCTCACCCTGTGTCTCTCTCTCACCCTGTGTCTCTCTCTCACCCTGTGTCTCTCTCACCCTGTGTCTCTCTCTCACCCTGTGTCTCTCTCTCTCACCCTGTGTCTCTCTCGCCTTGTGTCTCTCTCTCACCCTGTGTCTCTCTCTCACCCTGTGTCTCTCTCACCCTGTGTCTCTCTCTCACCCTGTGTCTCTCTCACCCTGTGTCTCTCTCTCTCACCCTGTGTCTCTCTCACCCTGTGTCTCTCTCTCACCCTGTGTCTCTCTCTCACCCTGTGTCTCTCTCACCCTGTGTCTCTCTCTCTCACCCTGTGTCTCTCTCACCCTGTGTCTCTCTCTCTCACCCTGTGTCTCTCTCACCCTGTGTCTCTCTCTCTCACCCTGTGTCTCTCTCTCACCCTGTGTCTCTCTCACCCTTTGTCTCTCTCTCTCACCCTGTGTCTCTCTCTCACCCTGTGTCTCTCTCACCCTGTGTCTCTCTCTCACCCTGTGTCTCTCTCACCCTGTGTCTCTCTCTCTCACCCTGTGTCTCTCACCCTGTGTCTCTCTCTCTCACCCTGTGTCTCTCTCTCTCACCCTGTGTCTCTCTCACCCTGTGTCTCTCTCTCTCACCCTGTGTCTCTCTCACCCTGTGTCTCTCTCTCTCACCCTGTGTCTCTCTCTCACCCTGTGTCTCTCTCACCCTTTGTCTCTCTCTCTCACCCTGTGTCTCTCTCTCACCCTGTGTCTCTCTCTCACCCTGTGTCTCTCTCACCCTGTGTCTCTCTCTCTCACCCTGTGTCTCTCACCCTGTGTCTCTCTCTCTCACCCTGTGTCTCTCTCTCACCCTGTGTCTCTCTCTCACCCTGTGTCTCTCTCTCTCACCCTGTCTCTCTCTCACCCTGTGTCTCTCTCTCTCACCCTGTCTCTCTCTCTCACCCTGTGTCTCTCTCTCTCACCCTGTGTCTCTCTCACCCTGTGTCTCTCTATCTCACCCTGTGTCTCTCTCTCTCACCCTGTGTCTCTCTCACCCTGTGTCTCTCTCTCGCCCTGTGTCTCTCTCTCTCACCCTGTGTCTCTCTCACCCTGTGTCTCTCTCTCTCACCCTGTGTCTCTCTCACCCTGTGTCTCTCTCTCGCCCTGTGTCTCTCTCACCCTGTGTCTCTCTCTCACCCTGTGTCTCTCTCTCTCACCCTGTGTCTCTCTCACCCTGTGTCTCTCTCACCCTGTGTCTCTCTCTCTCACCCTGTGTCTCTCTCACCCTGTGTCTCTCTCACCCTGTGTCTCTCTCTCACCCTGTGTCTCTCTCTCTCACCCTGTGTCTCTCTCACCCTGTGTCTCTCTCTCGCCCTGTGTCTCTCTCTCTCACCCTGTGTCTCTCTCACCCTGGGTCTCTCTCTCTCACCCTGTGTCTCTCTCACCCTGTGTCTCTCTCTCGCCCTGTGTCTCTCTCACCCTGTGTCTCTCTCTCACCCTGTGTCTCTCTCACCCTGTGTCTCTCTCACCCTGTGTCTCTCTCTCACCCTGTGTCTCTCTCTCGCCCTGTGTCTCATCCACCCTGTGTCTCTCTCTCTCACCCTGTGTCTCTCTCACCCTGTGTCTCTCTCTCTCACCTGTGTCTCTCTCTCACCCTGTGTCTCTCTCTCACCCTGTGTCTCTCTCTCTCACCCTGTGTCTCTCTCACCCTGTGTCTCTCTCTCACCCTGTGTCTCTCTCTCTCACCCTGTGTCTCTCTCACCCTGTGTCTCTCTCACCCTGTGTCTCTCTCTCTCACCCTGTGTCTCTCTCTCACCCTGTGTCTCTCTCTCTCACCCTGTGTCTCTCTCACCCTGTGTCTCTCTCTCTCACCCTGTGTCTCTCTCACCCTGTGTCTCTCTCTCGCCCTGTGTCTCTCTCTCACCCTGTGTCTCTCTCTCACCCTGTGTCTCTCTCTCTCACCCTGTCTCTCTCTCTCACCCTGTGTCTCTCTCTCACCCTGTATCTCTCTCACCCTGTGTCTCTCTCACCCTGTGTCTCTCTCACCCTGTGTCTCTCTCACGCTGTGTCTCTCTCTCTCACCCTGTGTCTCTCTCGCCCTGTGTCTCTCTCTCACCCTGTGTCTCTCTCTCACCCTGTGTCTCTCTCTCTCACCCTGTCTCTCTCTCTCACCCTGTGTCTCTCTCTCACCCTGTATCTCTCTCACCCTGTGTCTCTCTCACCCTGTGTCTCTCTCACCCTGTATCTCTCTCACCCTGTGTCTCTCTCACCCTGTGTCTCTCTCACCCTGTGTCTCTCTCACGCTGTATCTCTCTCTCTCGCCCTCTGTCTCTCTCACCATGTGTCTCTCTCTCTCACCCTGTGTCTCTCTCTCACCCTGTGTCTCTCTCACCCTGTGTCTCTCTCTCTCACCCTGTGTCTCTCTCACCCTGTGTCTCTCTCTCACCCTGTGTCTCTCTCACCCTGTGTCTCTCTCACACTGTCTCTCTCTCTCACCCTGTGTCTCTCTCACCCTGTGTCTCTCTCACCCTGTGTCTCTCTCTCTCACCCTGTGTCTCTCTCTCTCTCACCCTGTGTCTCTCTCTCTCACCCTGTGTCTCTCTCACCCTGTGTCTCTCTCTCACCCTGTGTCTCTCTCTCTCACCCTGTGTCTCTCTCTCTCACCCTGTGTCTCTCTCACCCTGTGTCTCTCTCACCCTGTGTCTCTCTCTCACCCTGTGTCTCTCTCACCCTGTGTCTCTCTCTCACCCTGTGTCTCTCTCACCCTGTGTCTCTCTCACCCTGTGTCTCTCTCTCCCTGTGTCTCTCTCACCCTGTGTCTCTCTCACCCTGTGTCTCTCTCTCTCACCCTGTGTCTCTCTCACCCTGTGTCTCTCTCACCCTGTGTCTCTCTCTCACCCTGTGTCTCTCTCTCTCACCCTGTGTCTCTCTCACCCTGTGTCTCTCTCACACTGTCTCTCTCTCTCACCCTGTGTCTCTCTCTCACCCTGTGTCTCTCTCACCCTGTGTCTCTCTCACCCTGTGTCTCTCTCTCTCACCCTGTGTCTCTCTCACCCTGTGTCTCTCTCTCTCACCCTGTGTCTCTCTCTCACCCTGTGTCTCTCTCACCCTGTGTCTCTCTCACCCTGTGTCTCTCTCTCTCACCCTGTGTCTCTCTCACCCTGTGTCTCTCTCACCCTGTGTCTCTCTCTCACCCTGTGTCTCTCTCTCTCACCCTGTGTCTCTCTCTCACCCTGTGTCTCTCTCTCTCACCCTGTGTCTCTCTCTCTCACCCTGTGTCTCTCTCTCTCACCCTGTGTCACTCTCACCCTGTGTCTCTCTCTCACCCTGTGTCTCTCTCTCACCCTGTGTCTCTCTCACCCTGTGTCTCTCTCTCTCACCCTGTGTCTCTCTCACCCTGTGTCTCTCTCTCTCACTCTGTGTCTCTCTCACCCTGTGTCTCTCTCACCCTGTGTCTCTCTCACCCTGTGTCTCTCTCTCTCACCCTGTGTCTCTCTCACCCTGTGTCTCTCTCTCTCACTCTGTGTCTCTCTCACCCTGTGTCTCTCTCACCCTGTGTCTCTCTCACCCTGTGTCTCTCTCTCTCACCCTGTGTCTCTCTCACCCTGTGTCTCTCTCTCACCCTGTGTCTCTCTCTCACCCTGTGTCTCTCTCACCCTGTGTCTCTCTCACCCTGTGTCTCTCTCTCTCTCACCCTGTGTCTCTCTCTCTCACCCTGTGTCTCTCTCTCTCACCCTGTGTCTCTCTCACCCTGTGTCTCTCTCACCCTGTGTCTCTCTCTCACCCTGTGTCTCTCTCTCTCACCCTGTGTCTCTCTCTCTCACCCTGTGTCTCTCTCTCTCACCCTGTGTCTCTCTCACCCTGTGTCTCTCTCACCCTGTGTCTCTCTCACCCTGTGTCTCTCTCTCTCACCCTGTGTCTCTCTCTCACCCTGTGTCTCTCTCTCCCTGTGTCTCTCTCTCTCACCCTGTGTCTCTCTCTCACCCTGTGTCTCTCTCACCCTGTGTCTCTCTCGCACCCTGTGTCTCTCTCTCTCACCCTGTGTCTCTCTCTCACCCTGTGTCTCTCTCTCACCCTGTGTCTCTCTCACCCTGTGTCTCTCTCTCTCACCCTGTGTCTCTCTCACCCTGTGTCTCTCTCACCCTGTGTCTCTCTCACCCTGTGTCTCTCTCACCCAGTGTCTCTCTCTCTCACCCTGTGTCTCTCTCTCACCCTGTGTCTCTCTCACCCTGTGTCTCTCTCTCTCACCCTGTGTCTCTCTCTCTCACCCTGTGTCTCTCTCACCCTGTGTCTCTCTCTCTCACCCTGTGTCTCTCTCACCCTGTGTCTCTCTCTCTCACCCTGTGTCTCTCTCTCACCCTGTGTCTCTCTCTCTCACCCTGTGTCTCTCTCTCACCCTGTGTCTCTCTCACCCTGTGTCTCTCTCTCTCACCCTGTGTCTCTCTCTCACCCTGTGTCTCTCTCACCCTGTGTCTCTCTCTCTCACCCTGTGTCTCTCTCACCCTGTGTCTCTCTCTCACCCTGTGTCTCTCTCTCTCACCCTGTGTCTCTCTCTCTCACCCTGTGTCTCTCTCTCTCACCCTGTGTCTCTCTCACCCTATGTCTCTCTCACCCTGTGTCTCTCTCTCACCCTGTGTCTCTCTCTCTCACCCTGTGTCTCTCTCTCACCCTGTGTCTCTCTCTCACCCTGTGTCTCTCTCTCTCACCCTGTGTCTCTCTCACCCTGTGTCTCTCTCTCACCCTGTGTCTCTCTCTCACCCTGTGTCTCTCTCTCTCACCCTGTGTCTCTCTCTCACCCTGTGTCTCTCTCACCCTGTGTCTCTCTCTCACCCTGTGTCTCTCTCACCCTGTGTCTCTCTCTCACCCTGTGTCTCTCTCTCACCCTGTGTCTCTCTCACCCTGTGTCTCTCTCTCTCACCCTGTGTCTCTCTCACCCTGTGTCTCTCTCTCTCACCCTGTGTCTCTCTCACCCTGTGTCTCTCTCACACTGTCTCTCTCTCTCACCCTGTGTCTCTCTCTCTCACCCTGTGTCTCTCTCTCACCCTGTGTCTCTCTCTCTCACCCTGTGTCTCTCTCACCCTGTGTCTCTCTCTCTCACCCTGTGTCTCTCTCTCTCACCCTGTGTCTCTCTCACCCTGTGTCTCTCTCTCTCACCCTGTGTCTCTCTCACCGTGTGTCTCTCTCACCCTGTGTCTCTCTCTCACCCTGTGTCTCTCTCTCACCCTGTGTCTCTCTCACCCTGTGTCTCTCTCTCACCCTGTGTCTCTCTCTCTCACCCTGTGTCTCTCTCACCCTGTGTCTCTCTCTCTCACCCTGTGTCTCTCTCTCTCACCCTGTGTCTCTCTCTCTCACCCTGTGTCTCTCTCACCCTGTGTCTCTCTCTCTCACCCTGTGTCTCTCTCTCACCCTGTGTCTCTCTCTCTCACCCTGTGTCTCTCTCTCACCCTGTGTCTCTCTCTCTCACCCTGTGTCTCTCTCACCCTGTGTCTCTCTCTCTCACCCTGTGTCTCTCTCACCCTGTGTCTCTCTCACCCTGTGTCTCTCTCTCTCACCCTGTGTCTCTCTCACCCTGTGTCTCTCTCACCCTGTGTCTCTCTCACCCTGTGTCTCTCTCTCACCCTGTGTCTCTCTCTCTCACCCTGTGTCTCTCTCACCCTGTGTCTCTCTCTCACCCTGTGTCTCTCTCTCTCACCCTGTGTCTATCTCACCCTGTGTCTCTCTCTCTCACCCTGTGTCTCTCTCACCCTGTGTCTCTCTCTCACCCTGTGTCTCTCTCACCCTGTGTCTCTCTCTCACCCTGTGTCTCTCTCTCACTCTGTGTCTCTCTCACCCTGTGTCTCTCTCTCACCCTGTGTCTCTCTCTCTCACCCTGTGTCTCTCTCTCACTCTGTGTCTCTCTCACCCTGTGTCTCTCTCACCCTGTGTCTCTCTCTCTCACCCTGTGTCTCTCTCACCCTGTGTCTCTCTCTCACCCTGTGTCTCTCTCACCCTGTGTCTCTCTCTCACCCTGTGTCTCTCTCTCTCACCCTGTGTCTCTCTCACCCTGTGTCTCTCTCTCTCACCCTGTGTCTCTCTCACCCTGTGTCTCTCTCTCACCCTGTGTCTCTCTCTCACCCTGTGTCTCTCTCACCCTGTGTCTCTCTCACCCTGTGTCTCTCTCTCACCCTGTGTCTCTCTCACCCTGTGTCTCTCTCTCACCCTGTGTCTCTCTCTCTCACCCTGTGTCTCTCTCACCCTGTGTCTCTCTCTCTCACCCTGTGTCTCTCTCTCACCCTGTGTCTCTCTCACCCTGTGTCTCTCTCACCCTGTGTCTCTCTCACGCTGTGTCTCTCTCTCTCACCCTGTGTCTCTCTCTCTCACCCTGTGTCTCTCTCACCCTGTGTCTCTCTCTCTCACCCTGTGTCTCTCTCTCTCACCCTGTGTCTCTCTCTCTCACCCTGTGTCTCTCTCACCCTGTGTCTCTCTCTCACCCTGTCTCTCTCTCACCCTGTGTCTCTCTCTCACCCTGTGTCTCTCTCACCCTGTGTCTCTCTCACCCTGTGTCTCTCTCTCTCACCCTGTGTCTCTCTCACCCTGTGTCTCTCTCTCACCCTGTGTCTCTCTCTCACCCTGTGTCTCTCTCTCTCACCCTGTGTCTCTCTCACCCTGTGTCTCTCTCTCTCACCCTGTGTCTCTCTCACCCTGTGTCTCTCTCACCCTGTGTCTCTCTCTCTCACCCTGTGTCTCTCTCACCCTGTGTCTCTCTCACCCTGTGTCTCTCTCTCTCACCCTGTGTCTCTCTCTCCCTGTGTCTCTCTCTCACCCTGTGTCTCTCTCACCCTGTGTCTCTCTCTCTCACCCTGTGTCTCTCTCACCCTGTGTCTCTCTCACCCTGTGTCTCTCTCTCTCACCCTGTGTCTCTCTCTCCCTGTGTCTCTCTCTCTCACCCTGTGTCTCTCTCTCTCACCCTGTGTCTCTCTCTCTCACCCTGTGTCTCTCTCTCACCCTGTGTCTCTCTCACCCTGTGTCTCTCTCACCCTGTGTCTCTCTCACGCTGTGTCTCTCTCTCTCACCCTGTGTCTCTCTCTCTCACCCTGTGTCTCTCTCACCCTGTGTCTCTCTCTCTCACCCTGTGTCTCTCTCTCTCACCCTGTGTCTCTCTCTCTCACCCTGTGTCTCTCTCACCCTGTGTCTCTCTCTCACCCTGTCTCTCTCTCACCCTGTGTCTCTCTCTCACCCTGTGTCTCTCTCACCCTGTGTCTCTCTCACCCTGTGTCTCTCTCTCTCACCCTGTGTCTCTCTCACCCTGTGTCTCTCTCTCACCCTGTGTCTCTCTCTCACCCTGTGTCTCTCTCTCTCACCCTGTGTCTCTCTCACCCTGTGTCTCTCTCTCTCACCCTGTGTCTCTCTCACCCTGTGTCTCTCTCACCCTGTGTCTCTCTCTCTCACCCTGTGTCTCTCTCACCCTGTGTCTCTCTCACCCTGTGTCTCTCTCTCTCACCCTGTGTCTCTCTCACCCTGTGTCTCTCTCACCCTGTGTCTCTCTCAACCTGTGTCTCTCTCACCCTGTGTCTCTCTCTCTCACCCTGTGTCTCTCTCACCCTGTGTCTCTCTCTCTCACCCTGTGTCTCTCTCTCACCCTGTGTCTCTCTCTCTCACCCTGTGTCTCTCTCACCCTGTGTCTCTCTCTCTCACCCTGTGTCTCTCTCACCCTGTGTCTCTCTCACCCTGTGTCTCTCTCACCCTGTGTCTCTCTCTCTCACCCTGTGTCTCTCTCACCCTGTGTCTCTCTCACCCTGTGTCTCTCTCTCTCACCCTGTGTCTCTCTCTCTCACCCTGTGTCTCTCTCACCCTGTGTCTCTCTCTCACCCTGTGTCTCTCTCACCCTGTGTCTCTCTCTCACCCTGTGTCTCTCTCACCCTGTGTCTCTCTCTCTCACCCTGTGTCTCTCTCACCCTGTGTCTCTCTCACCCTGTGTCTCTCTCACCCTGTGTCTCTCTCTCTCACCCTGTGTCTCTCTCTCACCCTGTGTCTCTCACCCTGTGTCTCTCTCTCACCCTGTGTCTCTCTCTCACCCTGTGTCTCTCTCTCTCACCCTGTGTCTCTCTCTCTCACCCTGTGTCACTCTCACCCTGTGTCTCTCTCTCTCACCCTGTGTCTCTCTCTCTCACCCTGTGTCACTCTCACCCTGTGTCTCTCTCTCTCACCCTGTGTCTCTCTCTCTCACCCTGTGTCTCTCTCACCCTGTGTCTCTCTCTCTCACCCTGTGTCTCTCTCTCTCACCCTGTGTCTCTCTCACCCTGTGTCTCTCTCTCACCCTGTGTCTCTCTCACCCTGTGTCTCTCTCTCTCACCCTGTGTCTCTCTCACCCTGTGTCTCTCTCACCCTGTGTCTCTCTCTCAACCTGTGTCTCTCTCTCACCCTGTGTCTCTCTCTCTCACCCTGTGTCTCTCTCACCCTGTGTCTCTCTCAACCTGTGTCTCTCTCTCACCCTGTGTCTCTCTCTCACCCTATGTCTCTCTCACCCTGTGTCTCTCTCACCCTGTGTCTCTCTCACCCTGTGTCTCTCTCACCCTGTGTCTCTCTCTCTCACCCTGTGTCTCTCTCACCCTGTGTCTCTCTCTGACCCTGTGTCTCTCTCTCTCACCCTGTGTCTCTCTCACCCTGTGTCTCTCTCACCCTGTGTCTCTCTCTCTCTCACCCTGTGTCTCTCTCACCCTGTGTCTCTCTCTCTCACCCTGTGTCTCTCTCTCACCCTGTGTCTCTCTCACCCTGTGTCTCTCTCTCACCCTGTGTCTCTCTCACCCTGTGTCTCTCTCACCCTGTGTCTCTCTCTCTCACCCTGTGTCTCTCTCTCTCACCCTGTGTCTCTCTCTCTCACCCTGTGTCTCTCTCACCCTGTGTCTCTCTCACCCTGTGTCTCTCTCACCCTGTGTCTCTCTCACCCTGTGTCTCTCTCTCTCACCCTGTGTCTCTCTCACCCTGTGTCTCTCTCACCCTGTGTCTCCCTCACCCTGTGTCTCTCTCACCCTGTGTCTCTCTCTCTCACCCTGTGTCTTCTCACCCTGTGTCTCTCTCACCCTGTGTCTCTCTCACCCTGTGTCTCTCTCTCTCACCCTGTGTCTCTCTCTCACCCTGTGTCTCTCTCTCACCCTGTGTCTCTCTCACCCTGTGTCTCTCTCTCTCACCCTGTGTCTCTCTCACCCTGTGTCTCTCTCACCCTGTGTCTCTCTCACCCTGTGTCTCTCTCTCTCACCCTGTGTCTCTCTCACCCTGTGTCTCTCTCACCCTGTGTCTCTCTCTCACCCTGTGTCTCTCTCACCCTGTGTCTCTCTCTCACCCTGTGTCTCTCTCACCCTGTGTCTCTCTCTCTCACCCTGTGTCTCTCTCTCTCACCCTGTGTCTCTCTCTCACCCTGTGTCTCTCTCTCACCCTGTGTCTCTCTCTCACCCTGTGTCTCTCTCTCACCCTGTGTCTCTCTCACCCTGTGTCTCTCTCACCCTGTGTCTCTCTCACCCTGTGTCTCTCTCTCTCACCCTGTGTCTCTCTCACCCTGTGTCTCTCTCACCCTGTGTCTCTCTCTCTCACCCTGTGTCTCTCTCTCACCCTGTGTCTCTCTCACCCTGTGTCTCTCTCTCTCACCCTGTGTCTCTCTCACCCTGTGTCTCTCTCACCCTGTGTCTCTCTCTCACCCTGTGTCTCTCTCACCCTGTGTCTCTCTCTCTCACCCTGTGTCTCTCTCACCCTGTGTCTCTCTCACCCTGTGTCTCTCTCTCACCCTGTGTCTCTCTCTCACCCTGTGTCTCTCTCTCACCCTGTGTCTCTCTCACCCTGTGTCTCTCTCTCACCCTGTGTCTCTCTCACCCTGTGTCTCTCTCTCTCACCCTGTCTCTCTCACCCTGTGTCTCTCTCACCCTGTGTCTCTCTCTCACCCTGTGTCTCTCTCACCCTGTGTCTCTCTCACCCTGTGTCTCTCTCACCCTGTGTCTCTCTCTCCCTGTGTCTCTCTCACCCTGTGTCTCTCTCTCTCACCCTGTGTCTCTCTCTCACCCTGTGTCTCTCTCACCCTGTGTCTCTCTCTCTCTCACCCTGTGTCTCTCTCACCCTGTGTCTCTCTCTCTCACCCTGTGTCTCTCTCTCACCCTGTGTCTCTCTCACCCTGTGTCTCTCTCTCACCCTGTGTCTCTCTCACCCTGTGTCTCTCTCACCCTGTGTCTCTCTCTCTCACCCTGTGTCTCTCTCTCTCACCCTGTGTCTCTCTCTCTCACCCTGTGTCTCTCTCACCCTGTGTCTCTCTCACCCTGTGTCTCTCTCACCCTGTGTCTCTCTCTCTCACCCTGTGTCTCTCTCACCCTGTGTCTCTCTCACCCTGTGTCTCCCTCACCCTGTGTCTCTCTCACCCTGTGTCTCTCTCTCTCACCCTGTGTCTTCTCACCCTGTGTCTCTCTCACCCTGTGTCTCTCTCACCCTGTGTCTCTCTCTCTCACCCTGTGTCTCTCTCTCACCCTGTGTCTCTCTCTCACCCTGTGTCTCTCTCACCCTGTGTCTCTCTCTCTCACCCTGTGTCTCTCTCACCCTGTGTCTCTCTCACCCTGTGTCTCTCTCACCCTGTGTCTCTCTCTCTCACCCTGTGTCTCTCTCACCCTGTGTCTCTCTCACCCTGTGTCTCTCTCTCACCCTGTGTCTCTCTCACCCTGTGTCTCTCTCTCACCCTGTGTCTCTCTCACCCTGTGTCTCTCTCTCTCACCCTGTGTCTCTCTCTCTCACCCTGTGTCTCTCTCTCACCCTGTGTCTCTCTCTCACCCTGTGTCTCTCTCTCACCCTGTGTCTCTCTCACCCTGTGTCTCTCTCACCCTGTGTCTCTCTCACCCTGTGTCTCTCTCTCTCACCCTGTGTCTCTCTCACCCTGTGTCTCTCTCACCCTGTGTCTCTCTCTCTCACCCTGTGTCTCTCTCTCACCCTGTGTCTCTCTCTCACCCTGTGTCTCTCTCACCCTGTGTCTCTCTCTCTCACCCTGTGTCTCTCTCACCCTGTGTCTCTCTCACCCTGTGTCTCTCTCTCACCCTGTGTCTCTCTCACCCTGTGTCTCTCTCTCTCACCCTGTGTCTCTCTCACCCTGTGTCTCTCTCACCCTGTGTCTCTCTCTCACCCTGTGTCTCTCTCTCACCCTGTGTCTCTCTCTCACCCTGTGTCTCTCTCACCCTGTGTCTCTCTCTCACCCTGTGTCTCTCTCACCCTGTGTCTCTCTCTCTCACCCTGTCTCTCTCACCCTGTGTCTCTCTCACCCTGTGTCTCTCTCTCACCCTGTGTCTCTCTCACCCTGTGTCTCTCTCACCCTGTGTCTCTCTCACCCTGTGTCTCTCTCTCCCTGTGTCTCTCTCACCCTGTGTCTCTCTCTCTCACCCTGTGTCTCTCTCTCACCCTGTGTCTCTCTCTCTCACCCTGTGTCTCTCTCACCCTGTGTCTCTCTCTCACCCTGTGTCTCTCTCTCTCACCCTGTGTCTCTCTCTCTCACCCTGTGTCTCTCTCTCACCCTGTGTCTCTCTCTCTCACCCTGTGTCTCTCTCTCACCCTGTGTCTCTCTCACCCTGTGTCTCTCTCACCCTGTGTCTCTCTCACCCTGTGTCTCTCTCACCCTGTGTCTCTCTCTCTCACCCTGTGTCTCTCTCTCACCCTGTGTCTCTCTCACCCTGTGTCTCTCTCTCTCACCCTGTGTCTCTCTCACCCTGTGTCTCTCTCACCCTGTGTCTCTCTCTCACCCTGTGTCTCTCTCTCACCCTGTGTCTCTCTCTCTCACCCTGTGTCTCTCTCACCCTGTGTCTCTCTCACCCTGTGTCTCTCTCTCTCACCCTGTGTCTCTCTCACCTTGTGTCTCTCTCACCCTGTGTCTCTCTCACCCTGTGTCTCTCTCTCTCACCCTGTGTCTCTCTCACCCTGTGTCTCTCTCTCACCCTGTGTCTCTCTCTCTCACCCTGTGTCTCTCTCACCCTGTGTCTCTCTCTCTCACCCTGTGTCTCTCTCATCCTGTGTCTCTCTCACCCTGTGTCTCTCTCACCCTGTGTCTCTCTCTCTCACCCTGTGTCTCTCTCTCACCCTGTGTCTCTCTCACCCTGTGTCTCTCTCACCCTGTGTCTCTCTCTCTCACCCTGTGTCTCTCTCACCCTGTGTCTCTCTCACCCTGTGTCTCTCTCACCCTGTGTCTCTCTCTCTCACCCTGTGTCTCTCTCACCCTGTGTCTCTCTCACCCTGTGTCTCTCTCACCCTGTGTCTCTCTCTCTCACCCTGTGTCTCTCTCTCACCCTGTGTCTATCTCACCCTGTGTCTCTCTCTCACCCTGTGTCTCTCTCACCCTGTGTCTCTCTCACCCTGTGTCTCTCTCTCTCACCCTGTGTCTCTCTCACCCTGTGTATCTCTCACCCTGTGTCTCTCTCTCTCTCACCCTGTGTCTCTCTCTCTCACCCTGTGTCTCTCTCACCCTGTGTCTATCTCACCCTGTGTCTCTCTCTCACCCTGTGTCTCTCTCACCCTGTGTCTCTCTCACCCTGTGTCTCTCTCTCTCACCCTGTGTCTCTCTCACCCTGTGTATCTCTCACCCTGTGTCTCTCTCACCCTGTGTCTCTCTCTCACCCTGTGTCTCTCTCTCACCCTGTGTCTCTCTCACCCTGTGTCTCTCTCACCCTGTGTCTCTCTCACCCTGTGTCTCTCTCTCTCACCCTGTGTCTCTCTCTCACCCTGTGTCTATCTCACCCTGTGTCTCTCTCTCACCCTGTGTCTCTCTCACCCTGTGTCTCTCTCACCCTGTGTCTCTCTCTCTCTCACCCTGTGTCTCTCTCACCCTGTGTATCTCTCACCCTGTGTCTCTCTCACCCTGTGTCTCTCTCTCTCACCCTGTGTCTCTCTCACCCTGTGTCTCTCTCACCCTGTGTCTCTCTCACCCTGTGTCTCTCTCTCTCACCCTGTGTCTCTCTCTCACCCTGTGTCTCTCTCTCTCACCCTGTGTCTCTCTCTCACCCTGTGTCTATCTCACCCTGTGTCTCTCTCTCACCCTGTGTCTCTCTCACCCTGTGTCTCTCTCACCCTGTGTCTCTCTCTCTCACCCTGTGTCTCTCTCACCCTGTGTCTGTCTCTCACCCTGTGTCTCTCTCACCCTGTGTCTCTCTCTCACCCTGTGTCTCTCTCTCACCCTGTGTCTCTCTCTCGCCCTGTGTCTCTCTCTCTCACCCTGTGTCTCTCTCACCCTGTGTCTCTCTCTCACCCTGTGTCTCTCTCACCCTGTGTCTCTCTCACCCTGTGTCTCTCTCTCTCACCCTGTGTCTCTCTCACCCTGTGTCCCTCTCACCCTGTGTCTCTCTCACCCTGTGTCTCTCTCTCTCACCCTGTGTCTCTCTCTCACCCTGTGTCTCTCTCACCCTGTGTCTCTCTCACCCTGTGTCTCTCTCTCTCACCCTGTGTCTCTCTCTCACCCTCTGTCTCTCTCTCTCACCCTGTGTCTCTCTCACCCTGTGTCTCTCTCTCTCACCCTGTGTCTCTCTCTCACCCTGTGTCTCTCTCACCCTGTGTCTCTCTCTCTCACCGTGTCTCTCTCTCACCCTGTATCTCTCTCACCCTGTGTCTCTCTCTCTCACCCTGTGTCTCTCTCTCTCACCCTGTGTCTCTCTCACCCTGTGTCTCTCTCACCCTGTGTCTCTCTCTCTCACCGTGTCTCTCTCTCACCCTGTATCTCTCTCACCCTGTGTCTCTCTCTCACCCTGTGTCTCTCTCTCACCCTGTGTCTCTCTCTCTCACCGTGTCTCTCTCTCACCCTGTATCTCTCTCACCCTGTGTCTCTCTCTCTCACCCTGTGTCTCTCTCTCTCACCCTGTGTCTCTCTCACCCTGTGTCTCTCTCACCCTGTGTCTCTCTCTCTCACCGTGTCTCTCTCTCACCCTGTATCTCTCTCACCCTGTGTCTCTCTCTCACCCTGTGTCTCTCTCTCACCCTGTGTCTCTCTCACCCTGTGTCTCTCTCACCCTGTCTCTCTCTCACCCTGTGTCTCTCTCTCTCACCCTGTGTCTCTCTCTCACCCTGTGTCTCTCTCACCCTGTGTCTCTCTCACCCTGTGTCTCTCTCTCACCCTGTGTCTCTCTCTCTCTCACCCTGTGTCTCTCTCTCACCCTGTGTCTCTCTCTCTCACCCTGTGTCTCTCTCACCCTGTGTCTCTCTCACCCTGTGTCTCTCTCACCCTGTGTCTCTCTCTCACCCTGTGTCTCTCTCACCCTGTGTCTCTCTCTGTCACCCTGTGTCTCTCTCTCACCCTGTGTCTCTCTCTCTCACCCTGTGTCTCTCTCTCTCACCCTGTGTCTCTCTCACCCTGTGTCTCTCTCTCACCCTGTGTCTCTCTCTCTCACCCTGTGTCTCTCTCTCACCCTGTGTCTCTCTCTCTCACCCTGTGTCTCTCTCACCCTGTGTCTCTCTCTCACCCTGTGTCTCTCTCTCTCACCCTGTGTCTCTCTCACCCTGTGTCTCTCTCTCACCCTGTGTCTCTCTCTCTCACCCTGTGTCTCTCTCTCACCCTGTGTCTCTCTCTCTCACCCTGTGTCTCTCTCTCTCACCCTGTGTCTCTCTCTCACCCTGTGTCTCTCTCACCCTGTGTCTCTCTCTCACCCTGTGTCTCTCTCACCCTGTGTCTCTCTCTCTCACCCTGTGTCTCTCTCTCACCCTGTGTCTCTCTCACCCTGTGTCTCTCTCTCTCACCCTGTGTCTCTCTCTCTCACCCTGTGTCTCTCTCTCACCCTGTGTCTCTCTCTCACCCTGTGTCTCTCTCTCTCACCCTGTGTCTCTCTCCCTGTGTCTCTCTCTCACCCTGTGTCTCTCTCACCCTGTGTCTCTCTCTCTCACCCTGTGTCTCTCTCTCACCCTGTGTCTCTCTCTCACCCTGTGTCTCTCTCTCTCACCCTGTCTCTCTCACCCTGTGTCTCTCTCACCCTGTGTCTCTCTCACCCTGTATCTCTCTCACCCTGTGTCTCTCTCTCTCACCCTGTGTCTCTCTCACCCTGTGTCTCTCTCTCACCCTGTGTCTCTCTCTCACCCTGTGTCTCTCTCTCTCACCCTGTGTCTCTCTCTCACCCTGTGTCTCTCTCTCTCACCCTGTGTCTCTCTCTCACCCTGTGTCTCTCTCTCTCACCCTGTGTCTGTCTCTCACCCTGTGTCTCTCTCTCTCACCCTGTGTCTCTCTCTCTCACCCTGTGTCTCTCTCTCACCCTGTGTCTCTCTCACCCTGTGTCTCTCTCTCACCCTGTGTCTCTCTCTCTCACCCTGTGTCTCTCTCTCACCCTCTGTCTCTCACTCACCCTGTGTCTCTCTCTCTCACCCTGTGTCTCTCTCTCTCACCCTGTGTCTCTCTCACCCTGTGTCTCTCTCTCACACCCTGTGTCTCTCTCACCCTGTGTCTCTCTCTCACCCTGTGTCTCTCTCTCACCCTGTGTCTCTCTCACCCTGTGTCTCTCTCTCTCACCCTGTGTCTCTCTCACCCTGTGTCTCTCTCTCTCACCCTGTGTCTCTCTCTCTCACCCTGTGTCTCTCTCTCACCCTGTGTCTCTCTCTCACCCTGTGTCTCTCTCACCCTGTGTCTCTCTCACCCTGTGACTCTCTCACCCTGTGACTCTCTCTCACCCTGTGTCTCTCTCTCACCCTGTGTCTGTCTCTCACCCTGTGTCTCTCTCTCTCACCCTGTGTCTCTCTCACCCTGTGTCTCTCTCTCACCCTGTGTCTCTCTCACCCTGTGTCTCTCTCACCCTGTGTCTCTCTCACCCTGTGTCTCTCTCTCACCCTGTGTCTCTCTCTCTCACCCTGTGTCTCTCTCTCTCACCCTGTGTCTCTCTCACCCTGTGTCTCTCTCTCACCCTGTGTCTCTCTCACCCTGTGTCTCTCTCTCACCCTGTCTCTCTCACCCTGTGTCTCTCTCTCACCCTGTGTCTCTCTCTCACCCTGTGTCTGTCTCTCACCCTGTGTCTCTCTCTCTCTCCCTGTGTCTCTCTCACCCTGTGTCTCTCTCTCACCCTGTGTCTCTCTCTCTCTCACCCTGTGTCTCTCTCAACCTGTGTCTCTCTCTCTCACCCTGTCTCTCTCTCTCACCCTGTCTCTCTCTCACCCTGTGTCTCTCTCTCTCACCCTGTGTCTCTCTCACCCTGTGTCTCTCTCTCTCACCCTGTGTCTCTCTCTCACCCTGTGTCTCTCTCTCACCCTGTGTCTCTCTCACCCAGTGTCTCTCTCACCCTGTGTCTCTCTCACCCTGTGTCTCTCTCACCCTGTGTCTCTCTCACCCTGTGTCTCTCTCTCTCACCCTGTGTCTCTCTCTCACCCTGTGTCTCTCTCACCCTGTGTCTCTCTCTCACCCTGTGTCTCTCTCTCTCACCCTGTGTCTCTCTCTCACCCTGTGTCTCTCTCTCACCCTGTGTCTCTCTCACCCTGTGTCTCTCTCACCCTGTGTCTCTCTCTCTCACCCTGTGTCTCTCTCACCCTGTGTCTCTCTCTCACCCTGTGTCTCTCTCACCCTGTGTCTCTCTCTCTCACCCTGTGTCTCTCTCTCTCACCCTGTGTCTCTCTCACCCTGTGTCTCTCTCTCACCCTGTGTCTCTCTCACCCTGTGTCTCTCTCACCCTGTGTCTCTCTCACCCTGTGTCTCTCTCTCACCCTGTGTTCTTCTCTCTCACCCTGTGTCTCTCTCTCTCACCCTGTGTCTCTCTCTCACCCTGTGTCTCTCTCACCCTGTGTCTCTCTCTCTCACCCTGTGTCTCTCTCTCACCCTGTGTCTCTCTCTCACCCTGTGTCTCTCTCACCCTGTGTCTCTCTCTCACCCTGTGTCTCTCTCTCACCCTGTGTCTCTCTCACTCTGTGTCTCTCTCTCTCACCCTGTGTCTCTCTCTCACCCTGTGTCTCTCTCACCCTGTGTCTCTCTCTCACCCTGTGTCTCCCTCTCTCACCCTGTGTCTCTCTCTCACCCTGTGTCTCTCTCACCCTGTGTCTCTCTCTCTCTCACCCTGTGTCTCTCTCACCCTGTGTCTCTCTCTCACCCTCTGTCTCTCTCTCTCACCCTGTGTCTCTCTCTCACCCTGTGTCTCTCTCTCTCACCCTGTGTCTCTCTCTCTCACCCTGTGTCTCTCTCACCCTGTGTCTCTCTCTCACCCTGTGTCTCTCTCTCTCACCCTGTGTCTCTCTCTCTCACCCTGTGTCTCTCTCTCTCACCCTGTGTCTCTCTCACCCTGTGTCTCTCTCTCTCACCCTGTGTCTCTCTCTCTCACCCTGTGTCTCTCTCACCCTGTGTCTCTCTCTCACCCTGTGTCTCTCTCTCTCACCCTGTGTCTCTCTCACCCTGTGTCTCTCTCTCTCACCCTGTGTCTCTCTCACCCTGTGTCTCTCTCTCTCACCCTGTGTCTCTCTCTCTCACCCTGTGTCTCTCTCACCCTGTGTCTCTCTCACCCTGTGTCTCTCTCTCTCACCCTGTGTCTCTCTCACCCTGTGTCTCTCTCTCTCACCCTGTGTCTCTCTCACCCTGTGTCTCTCTCTCTCACCCTGTGTCTCTCTCACCCTGTGTCTCTCTCTCACCCTGTGTCTCTCTCTCTCACCCTGTGTCTCTCTCACCCTGTGTCTCTCTCTCTCACCCTGTGTCTCTCTCACCCTGTGTCTCTCTCACCCTGTGTCTCTCTCTCTCACCCTGTGTCTCTCTCACCCTGTGTCTCTCTCTCTCACCCTGTGTCTCTCTCACCCTGTGTCTCTCTCTCTCACCCTGTGTCTCTCTCTCTCACCCTATGTCTCTCTCACCCTGTGTCTCTCTCTCACCCTGTGTCTCTCTCACCCTGTGTCTCTCTCTCTCACCCTGTGTCTCTCTCACCCTGTGTCTCTCTCACCCTGTGTCTCTCTCTCACCCTGTGTCTCTCTCTCTCACCCTGTGTCTCTCTCTCACCCTGTGTCTCTCTCTCACCCTGTGTCTCTCTCACCCTGTGTCTCTCTCACCCTGTGTCTCTCTCAACCTGTGTCTCTCTCACCCTGTGTCTCTCTCTCACCCTGTCTCTCTCTCTCACCCTGTGTCTCTCTCTCACCCTGTGTCTCTCTCACCCTGTGTCTCTCTCTCACCCTGTGTCTCTCTCACCCTGTGTCTCTCTCACCCTGTGTCTCTCTCACCCTGTGTCTCTCTCTCTCACCCTGTGTCTCTCTCACCCTGTGTCTCTCTCTCTCACCCTGTGTCTCTCTCTCACCCTGTGTCTCTCTCTCTCTCACCCTGTGTCTCTCTCACCCTGTGTCTCTCTCTCACCCTGTGTCTCTCTCTCACCCTGTGTCTCTCACCCTGTGTCTCTCTCTCACCCTGTGTCTCTCTCTCACCCTGTGTCTCTCACCCTGTGTCTCTCTCTCACCCTGTGTCTCTCTCACCCTGTGTCTCTCTCACCCTGTGTCTCTCTCTCACCCTGTGTGTCTCTCTCTCACCCTGTGTCTCTCTCTCACCCTGTGTCTCTCTCTCACCCTGTGTCTCTCTCTCTCACCCTGTGTCTCTCTCTCACCCTGTGTCTCTCTCACCCTGTGTCTCTCTCTCTCACCCTGTGTCTCTCTCTCTCACCCTGTGTCTCTCTCTCTCACCCTGTGTCTCTCTCTCACCCTGTGTCTCTCTCTCACCCTGTGTCTCTCTCTCACCCTGTGTCTCTCTCACCCTGTGTCTCTCTCTCTCACCCTGTGTCTCTCTCTCTCACCCTGTGTCTCTCTCTCACCCTGTGTCTCTCTCTCACCCTGTGTCTCTCTCACCCTGTGTCTCTCTCACCCTGTGTCTCTCTCTCTCACCCTGTGTCTCTCTCTCTCACCCTGTGTCTCTCTCTCACCCTGTGTCTCTCTCTCTCACCCTGTGTGTCTCTCTCTCACCCTGTGTCTCTCTCTCTCACCCTGTGTCTCTCTCACCCTGTGTCTCTCTCACCCTGTGTCTCTCTCTCTCACCCTGTGTCTCTCTCACCCTGTGTCTCTCTCTCTCACCCTGTGTCTCTCACCCTGTGTCTCTCTCTCACCCTGTGTCTCTCTCACCCTGTGTCTCTCTCTCTCACCCTGTGTCTCTCTCTCACCCTGTGTCTCTCTCTCTCACCCTGTGTCTCTCTCTCTCACCCTGTGTCTCTCTCTCTCACCCTGTGTCTCTCTCTCACCCTGTGTCTCTCTCTCACCCTGTGTCTCTCTCACCCTGTGTCTCTCTCTCTCACCCTGTGTCTCTCTCACCCTGTGTCTCTCTCACCCTGTGTCTCTCTCTCTCACCCTGTGTCTCTCTCACCCTGTCTCTCTCTCACCCTGTGTCTCTCTCTCTCACCCTGTGTCTCTCTCACCCTGTGTCTCTCTCTCTCACCCTGTGTCTCTCTCTCTCACCCTGTGTCTCTCTCTCACCCTGTGTCTCTCTCACCCTGTGTCTCTCTCTCACCCTGTGTCTCTCTCTCTCACCCTGTGTCTCTCTCTCACCCTGTGTCTCTCTCACCCTGTGTCTCTCTCTCTCACCCTGTGTCTCTCTCTCTCTCACCCTGTGTCTCTCTCACCCTGTGTCTCTCTCACCCTGTGTCTCTCTCTCTCACCGTGTCTCTCTCTCTCACCCTGTGTCTCTCTCTCACCCTGTGTCTCTCTCTCTCACCCTGTGTCTCTCTCTCTCACCCTGTGTCTCTCTCTCTCACCCTGTGTCTCTCTCACCCTGTGTCTCTCTCACCCTGTGTCTCTCTCTCACCCTGTGTCTCTCACTCTCTCACCCTGTGTCTCTCTCTCACCCTGTGTCTCTCTCTCACCCTGTGTCTCTCTCACCCTGTGTCTCTCTCTCTCACCCTGTGTCTCTCTCTCACCCTGTGTCTCTCTCACCCTGTGTCTCTCTCACCCTGTGTCTCTCTCTCTCACCCTATGTCTCTCTCACCCTGTGTCTCTCTCTCACCCTGTGTCTCTCTCACCCTGTGTCTCTCTCACCCTGTGTCTCTCTCACCCTGTGTCTCTCTCTCACCCTGTGTCTCTCTCTCTCACCCTGTGTCTCTCTCTCTCACCCTGTCTCTCTCTCTCACCCTGTGTCTCTCTCACCCTGTGTCTCTCTCTCACCCTGTGTCTCTCTCACCCTGTGTCTCTCTCTCTCACCCTGTGTCTCTCTCACCCTGTGTCTCTCTCTCTCACCCTGTGTCTCTCTCTCACCCTGTGTCTCTCTCTCTCACCCTGTGTCTCTCTCACCCTGTGTCTCTCTCACCCTGTGTCTCTCTCACCCTGTCTCTCTCTCTCACCCTGTGTCTCTCTCTCACCCTGTGTCTCTCTCTCACCCTGTGTCTCTCTCACCCTGTGTCTCTCTCTCTCACCCTGTGTCTCTCTCACCCTGTGTCTCTCTCTCTCACCCTGTGTCTCTCTCTCACCCTGTGTCTCTCTCTCACCCTGTGTCTCTCTCTCTCACCCTGTGTCTCTCTCTCACCCTGTGTCTCTCTCACCCTGTGTCTCACTCACCCTGTGTCTCTCTCTCTCACCCTGTGTCTCTCTCTCACCCTGTGTCTCTCTCTCACCCTGTGTCTCTCTCTCACCCTGTCTCTCTCTCTCACCCTGTGTCTCTCTCTCACCCTGTGTCTCTCTCTCACCCTGTGTCTCTCTCTCACCCTGTGTCTCTCTCTCACCCTGTGTCTCTCTCACCCTGTGTCTCTCTCTCTCACCCTGTGTCTCTCTCACCCTGTGTCTCTCTCACCCTGTGTCTCTCTCTCTCACCCTGTGTCTCTCTCACCCTGTCTCTCTCTCACCCTGTGTCTCTCTCTCTCACCCTGTGTCTCTCTCACCCTGTGTCTCTCTCTCTCACCCTGTGTCTCTCTCTCTCACCCTGTGTCTCTCTCTCACCCTGTGTCTCTCTCACCCTGTGTCTCTCTCTCACCCTGTGTCTCTCTCTCTCACCCTGTGTCTCTCTCTCACCCTGTGTCTCTCTCACCCTGTGTCTCTCTCTCTCACCCTGTGTCTCTCTCTCTCTCACCCTGTGTCTCTCTCACCCTGTGTCTCTCTCACCCTGTGTCTCTCTCTCTCACCGTGTCTCTCTCTCTCACCCTGTGTCTCTCTCTCACCCTGTGTCTCTCTCTCTCACCCTGTGTCTCTCTCTCTCACCCTGTGTCTCTCTCACCCTGTGTCTCTCTCACCCTGTGTCTCTCTCTCACCCTGTGTCTCTCACTCTCTCACCCTGTGTCTCTCTCTCACCCTGTGTCTCTCTCTCACCCTGTGTCTCTCTCACCCTGTGTCTCTCTCTCTCACCCTGTGTCTCTCTCTCACCCTGTGTCTCTCTCTCTCACCGTGTCTCTCTCTCTCACCCTGTGTCTCTCTCACCCTGTGTCTCTCTCACCCTGTGTCTCTCTCTCTCACCCTATGTCTCTCTCACCCTGTGTCTCTCTCTCACCCTGTGTCTCTCTCACCCTGTGTCTCTCTCACCCTGTGTCTCTCTCACCCTGTGTCTCTCTCTCTCACCCTGTGTCTCTCTCTCTCACCCTGTGTCTCTCTCTCACCCTGTGTCTCTCTCACCCTGTGTCTCTCTCTCACCCTGTGTCTCTCTCTCACCCTGTGTCTCTCTCTCTCACCCTGTGTCTCTCTCACCCTGTGTCTCTCTCTCACCCTGTGTCTCTCTCACCCTGTGTCTCTCTCTCTCACCCTGTGTCTCTCTCACCCTGTGTCTCTCTCTCTCACCCTGTGTCTCTCTCTCACCCTGTGTCTCTCTCTCTCACCCTGTGTCTCTCTCACCCTGTGTCTCTCTCACCCTGTGTCTCTCTCTCTCACCCTGTGTCTCTCTCACCCTGTCTCTCTCTCACCCTGTGTCTCTCTCTCTCACCCTGTGTCTCTCTCACCCTGTGTCTCTCTCTCTCACCCTGTGTCTCTCTCTCACCCTGTGTCTCTCTCTCACCCTGTGTCTCTTTCTCTCACCCTGTGTCTCTCTCTCACCCTGTGTCTCTCTCTCACCCTGTGTCTCTCTCACCCTGTGTCTCTCTCTCTCACCCTGTGTCTCTCTCTCTCACCCTGTGTCTCTCTCACCCTGTGTCTCTCTCTCTCACCCTGTGTCTCTCTCACCCTGTGTCTCTCTCACCCTGTGTCTCTCTCTCACCCTGTGTCTCTCTCACCCTGTGTCTCTCTCACCCTGTGTCTCTCTCTCACCCTGTGTCTCTCTCACCCTGTGTCTCTCTCTCTCACCCTGTGTCTCTCTCTCTCACCCTGTGTCTCTCCCTCACCCTGTGTCTCTCTCACCCTGTGTCTCTCTCTCACCCTGTGTCTCTCTCTCACCCTGTGTCTCTCTCACCCTGTGTCTCTCTCACCCTGTGTCTCTCTCTCTCACCCTGTCTCTCTCTCTCACCCTGTGTCTCTCTCTCACCCTGTGTCTCTCTCTCACCCTGTGTCTCTCTCTCTCACCCTGTGTCTCTCTCTCACCCTGTGTCTCTCTCACCCTGTGTCTCTCTCTCACCCTGTGTCTCTCTCACCCTGTGTCTCTCTCTCACCCTGTGTCTCTCTCACCCTGTGTCTCTCTCTCTCACCCTGTGTCTCTCTCTCTCACCCTGTGTCTCTCTCACCCTGTGTCTCTCTCACCCTGTGTCTCTCTCACCCTGTGTCTCTCTATCACCCTGTGTCTCTCTCTCACCCTGTGTCTCTCTCACCCTGTGTCTCTCTCTCTCACCCTGTGTCTCTCTCTCACCCTGTGTCTCTCTCACCCTGTGACTCTCTCTCACCCTGTGTCTCTCTCACCCTGTGTCTCTCTCTCACCCTGTGTCTCTCACCCTGTGTCTCTCTCACCCTGTGTCTCTCTCTCTCACCCTGTGTCTCTCTCTCACCCTGTGTCTCTCTCTCACCCTGTGTCTCTCTCTCACCCTGTGTCTCTCTCACCCTGTGTCTCTCTCACCCTGTGTCTCTCTCTCACCCTGTGTCTCTCTCTCACCCTGTGTCTCTCTCACCCTGTGTCTCTCTCACCCTGTGTCTCTCTCTCACCCTGTGTCTCTCTCACCCTGTGTCTCTCTCTCTCACCCTGTGTCTCTCTCACCCTGTGTCTCTCTCACCCTGTGTCTCTCTCTCTCACCCTGAGTCTCTCTCTCTCACCCTGTGTCTCTCTCTCACCCTGTGTCTCTCTCTCACCCTGTGTCTCTCTCACCCTGTGTCTCTCTCACCCTGTGTCTCTCTCTCTCACCCTGTGTCTCTCTCACCCTGTGTCTGTCTCTCACCCTGTGTCTCTCTCTCTCACCCTGTGTCTCTCTCACCCTGTGTCTCTCTCACCCTGTGTCTCTCTCACCCTGTGTCTCTCTCTCTCACCCTGTGTCTCTCTCACCCTGTGTCTCTCTCTCTCACCCTGTGTCTCTCTCACTCTGTGTCTCTCTCTCTCACCCTGTGTCTCTCTCTCACCCTGTGTCTCTCTCACCCTGTGTCTCTCTCACCCTGTGTCTCTCTCTCTCACCCTGTGTCTCTCTCACCCTGTGTCTCTCTCACCCTGTGTCTCTCTCTCTCACCCTGTGTCTGTCTCTCACCCTGTGTCTCTCTCTCTCACCCTGTGTCTCTCTCTCTCACCCTGTGTCTCTCTCACCCTGTCTCTCTCTCACCCTGTGTCTCTCTCACCCTGTGTCTGTCTCTCACCCTGTGTCTCTCTCTCTCACCCTGTGTCTCTCTCACCCTGTGTCTCTCTCATCCTGTGTCTCTCTCTCACCCTGTGTCTCTCTCACCCTGTGTCTCTCTCACCCTGTGTCTCTCTCTCTCACCCTGTGTCTCTCTCACCCTATGTCTCTCTCTCTCACCCTGTGTCTCTCTCACCCTGTGTCTCTCTCTCTCACCCTGTGTCTCTCTCACCCTGTGTCTCTCTCTCTCACCCTGTGTCTCTCTCTCTCACCCTGTGTCTCTCTCTCGCCCTGTGTCTCTCTCTCGCCCTGTGTCTCTCTCTCTCACCCTGTGTCTCTCTCACCCTGTGTCTCTCTCTCTCACCCTGTGTCTCTCTCACCCTGTGTCTCTCTCTCGCCCTGTGTCTCTCTCTCGCCCTGTGTCTCTCTCTCTCACCCTGTGTCTCTCTCACCCTGTGTCTCTCTCTCTCACCCTGTGTCTCTCTCACCCTGTGTCTCTCTCACCCTGTGTCTCTCTCTCACCCTGTGTCTCTCTCACCCTGTGTCTCTCTCGCCCTGTGTCTCTCTCTCACCCTGTGTCTCTCTCACCCTGTGTCTCTCTCTCACCCTGTGTCTCTCTCACCCTGTGTCTCTCTCACCCTGTGTCTCTCTCTCTCACCCTGTGTCTCTCTCACCCTGTGTCTCTCTCTCTCACCCTGTGTCTCTCTCACCCTGTGTCTCTCTCACCCTTTGTCTCTCTCACCCTGTGTCTCTCTCTCTCACCCTGTGTCTCTCTCACCCTGTGTCTCTCTCACCCTTTGTCTCTCTCACCCTGTGTCTCTCTCACCCTGTGTCTCTCTCTCACCCTGTGTCTCTCTCACCCTGTGTCTCTCTCTCTCACCCTGTGTCTCTCTCACCCTGTGTCTCTCTCACCCTGTGTCTCTCTCTCTCACCCTGTGTCTCTCTCACCCTGTGTCTCTCTCTCTCACCCTGTGTCTCTCTCTCTCACCCTGTGTCTCTCTCACCCTGTGTCTCTCTCTCTCACCCTGTGTCTCTCTCACCCTGTGTCGCTCTCTCTCACCCTGTGTCTCTCTCTCACCCTGTGTCTCTCTCTCTCACCCTGTGTCTCTCTCACCCTGTGTCTCTCTCACCCTGTGTCTCTCTCTCACCCTGTGTCTCTCTCACCCTGTGTCTCTCTCACCCTGTGTCTCTCTCTCTCACCCTGTGTCTCTCTCACCCTGTGTCTCTCTCACCCTGTGTCTCTCTCTCTCACCCTGTGTCTCTCTCTCACCCTGTGTCTCTCTCACCCTGTGTCTCTCTCACCCTGTGTCGCTCTCTCTCACCCTGTGTCTCTCTCTCACCCTGTGTCTCTCTCTCTCACCCTGTGTCTCTCTCACCCTGTGTCTCTCTCACCCTGTGTCTCTCTCACCCTGTGTCTCTCTCTCACCCTGTGTCTCTCTCTCTCACCCTGTGTCTCTCTCTCACCCTGTGTCTCTCTCACCCTGTGTCTCTCTCTCTCACCCTGTGTCTCTCTCTCTCACCCTGTGTCTCTCTCACCCTGTGTCTCTCTCTCTCACCCTGTGTCTCTCTCACCCTGTGTCTCTCTCTCACCCTGTGTCTCTCTCTCACCCTGTGTCTCTCTCTCACCCTGTGTCTCTCTCTCTCACCCTGTGTCTCTCTCACCCTGTGTCTCTCTCTCTCACCCTGTGTCTCTCTCACCCTGTGTCTCTCTCACCCTGTGTCTCTCTCTCACCCTGTGTCTCTCTCTCACCCTGTGTCTCTCTCACCCTGTGTCTCTCTCACCCTGTGTCTCTCTCTCACCCTGTGTCTCTCTCACCCTGTGTCTCTCTCACCCTGTGTCTCTCTCACCCTGTGTCTCTCTCTCACCCTGTGTCTCTCTCACCCTGTGTCTCTCTCTCTCACCCTGTGTCTCTCTCACCCTGTGTCTCTCTCACCCTGTGTCTCTCTCTCACCCTGTGTCTCTCTCTCACCCTGTGTCTCTCTCTCACCCTGTGTCTCTCTCTCTCACCCTGTGTCTCTCTCACCCTGTGTCTCTCTCACCCTGTGTCTCTCTCTCTCACTCTGTGTCTCTCTCACCCTGTGTCTCTCTCTCTCACCCTGTGTCTCTCTCTCTCACCCTGTGTCTCTCTCACCCTGTGTCTCTCTCTCTCACCCTGTGTCTCTCTCACCCTGTGTCTCTCTCACCCTGTGTCTCTCTCTCTCACCCTGTGTCTCTCTCACCCTGTGTCTCTCTCTCACCCTGTGTCTCTCTCACCCTGTGTCTCTCTCTCTCACCCTGTGTCTCTCTCACCCTGTGTCTCTCTCTCACCCTGTGTCTCTCTCACCCTGTGTCTCTCTCACCCTGTGTCTCTCTCTCTCACCCTGTGTCTCTCTCTCTCACCCTGTGTCTCTCTCACCCTGTGTCTCTCTCACCCTGTGTCTCTCTCACCCTGTGTCTCTCTCACCCTGTGTCTCTCTCTCTCTCGCCCTGTGTCTCTCTCACCCTGTGTCTCTCTCTCACCCTGTGTCTCTCTCACCCTGTGTCTCTCTCACCCTGTGTCTCTCTCTCTCACCCTGTGTCTCTCTCACCCTGTGTCTCTCTCTCTCACCCTGTGTCTCTCTCTCTCATCCTGTGTCTCTCTCACCCTGTGTCTCTCTCACCCTGTGTCTCTCTCACCCTGTGTCTCTCTCTCTCACCCTGTGTCTCTCTCACCCTGTGTCTCTCTCTCACCCTGTGTCTCTCTCACCCTGTGTCTCTCTCACCCTGTGTCTCTCTCACCCTGTGTCTCTCTCTCACCCTGTGTCTCTCTCTCACCCAGTGTCTCTCTCTCACCCTGTGTCTCTCTCACCCTGGGTCTCTCTCTCTCACCCTGTGTCTCTCTCTCACCCTGTGTCTCTCTCTCTCACCCAGTGTCTCTCTCACTCTGTGTCTCTCTCACCCTGTGTCTCTCTCACCCTGTGTCTCTCTCTCACCCTGTGTCTCTCTCACCCTGTGTCTCTCTCTCACCCTGTGTCTCTCTCTCACCCTGTGTCTCTCTCACCCTGTGTCTCTCTCACCGTGTGTCTCTCTCTCTCACCCTGTGTCTCTATCTCACCCTGTGTCTCTCTCACCCTGTGTGTCTCTCTCTCACCCTGTGTCTCTCTCACCCTGTGTCTCTCTCACCCTGTGTCTCTCTCACCCTGTGTCTCTCTCTCTCACCCTGTGTCTCTCTCACCCTGTGTCTCTCTCTCACCCTGTGTCTCTCTCTCACCCTGTGTCTCTCTCACCCTGTGTCTCTCTCACCCTGTGTCTCTCTCTCACCCTGTGTCTCTCTCTCTCACCCTGTGTCTCTCTCTCTCACCCTGTGTCTCTCTCACCCTGTGTCTCTCTCTCACCCTGTGTCTCTCTCACCCTGTGTCTCTCTCTCTCACCCTGTGTCTCTCTCACCCTGTGTCTCTCTCTCACCCTGTGTCTCTCTCACCCTGTGTCTCTCTCTCTCACCCTGTGTCTCTCTCACCCTGTCTCTCTCTCACCCTGTGTCTCTCTCTCACCCTGTGTCTCTCTCTCACCCTGTGTCTCTCTCACCCTGTGTGTCTCTCTCACCCTGTGTCTCTCTCTCTCACCCTGTGTCTCTCTCACCCTGTGTCTCTCTCTCACCCTGTGTCTCTCTCACCCTGTGTCTCTCTCACCCTGTGTCTCTCTCTCACCCTGTGTCTCTCTCTCTCACCCTGTGTCTCTCTCTCTCACCCTGTGTCTCTCTCACCCTGTGTCTCTCTCTCACCCTGTGTCTCTCTCACCCTGTGTCTCTCTCTCTCACCCTGTGTCTCTCTCTCTCACCCTGTGTCTCTCTCACCCTGTGTCTCTCTCTCACGCTGTGTCTCTCTCACCCTGTGTCTCTCTCTCACCCTGTGTCTCTCTCACCCTGTGTCTCTCTCACCCTGTGTCTCTCTCTCACCCTGTGTCTCTCTCTCTCACCCTGTGTCTCTCTCTCACCCTGTGTCTCTCTCTCTCACCCTGTGTCTCTCTCACCCTGTGTCTCTCTCACCCTGTGTCTCTCTCACCCTGTGTCTCTCTCTCACCCTGTGTCTCTCTCACCCTGTGTCTCTCTCTCACCCTGTGTCTCTCTCACCCTGTGTCTCTCTCTCACCCTGTGTCTCTCTCACCCTGTGTCTCTCTCACCCTGTGTCTCTCTCTCTCACCCTGTGTCTCTCTCTCTCACCCTGTGTCTCTCTCTCTCACCCTGTGTCTCTCTCACCCTGTGTCTCTCTCTCACCCTGTGTCTCTCTCACCCTGTGTCTCTCTCTCACCCTGTGTCTCTCTCACCCTGTGTCTCTCTCACCCTGTGTCTCTCTCTCACCCTGTGTCTCTCTCTCTCACCCTGTGTCTCTCTCACCCTGTGTCTCTCTCACCCTGTGTCTCTCTCTCTCACCCTGTGTCTCTCTCACCCTGTGTCTCTCTCACCCTGTGTCTCTCTCTCTCACCCTGTGTCTCTCTCACCCTGTGTCTCTCTCACCCTGTGTCTCTCTCTCACCCTGTGTCTCTCTCACCCTGTGTCTCTCTCTCACCCTGTGTCTCTCTCACCCTGTGTCTCTCTCACCCTGTGTCTCTCTCTCTCACCCTGTGTCTCTCTCTCTCACCCTGTGTCTCTCTCTCACCCTGTGTCTCTCTCACCCTGTGTCTCTCTCACCCTGTGTCTCTCTCTCTCACCCTGTGTCTCTCTCTCTCACCCTGTGTCTCTCTCTCTCACCCTGTGTCTCTCTCACCCTGTGTCTCTCTCTCACCCTGTGTCTCTCTCACCCTGTGTCTCTCTCACCCTGTGTCTCTCTCACCCTGTGTCTCTCTCTCACCCTGTGTCTCTCTCACCCTGTGTCTCTCTCACCCTGTGTCTCTCTCTCACCCTGTGTCTCTCTCTCTCACCCTGTGTCTCTCTCTCACCCTGTGTCTCTCTCACCCTGTGTCTCTCTCTCTCACCCTGTGTCTCTCTCACCCTGTGTCTCTCTCTCTCACCCTGTGTCTCTCTCTCACCCTGTGTCTCTTTCTCTCACCCTGTGTCTCTCTCTCTCACCCTGTGTCTCTCTCACCCTGTGTCTCTCTCTCTCTCCCTGTGTCTCTCTCACCCTGTGTCTCTCTCTCTCACCCTGTGTCTCTCTCACCCTGTGTCTCTCTCACCCTGTGTCTCTCTCACCCTGTGTCTCTCTCTCACCCTGTGTCTCTCTCTCACCCTGTGTCTCTCTCACCCTGTGTCTCTCTCTCTCACCCTGTGTCTCTCTCACACTGTGTCTCTCTCACCCTGTGTCTCTCTCTCTCACCCTGTGTCTCTCTCACCCTGTGTCTCTCTCTCTCACCCTGTGTCTCTCTCACCCTGTGTCTCTCTCACCCTGTGTCTCTCTCTCACCCTGTGTCTCTCTCTCACCCTGTGTCTCTCTCACCCTGTGTCTCTCTCTCACCCTGTGTCTCTCTCACCCTGTGTCTCTCTCTCACCCTGTGTCTCTCTCTCTCACCCTGTGTCTCTCTCTCTCACCCTGTGTCTCTCTCTCTCACCCTGTGTCTCTCTCACCCTGTGTCTCTCTCTCTCACCCTGTGTCTCTCTCTCTCTCACCCTGTGTCTCTCTCTCACCCTGTGTCTCTCTCACCCTGTGTCTCTCTCTCTCACCCTGTGTCTCTCTCTCTCACCCTGTGTCTCTCTCACCCTGTCTCTCTCTCTCTCACCCTGTGTCTCTCTCTCACCCTGTGTCTCTCTCACCCTGTGTGTCTCTCTCACCCTGTGTCTCTCTCTCTCACCCTGTGTCTCTCTCACCCTGTGTGTCTCTCTCACCCTGTGTCTCTCTCTCACCCTGTGTCTCGCTCTCTCACCCTGTGTCTCTCTCACCCTGTGTCTCTCTCTCACCCTGTGTCTCTCTCACCCTGTGTCTCTCTCACTCTGTGTCTCTCTCACCCTGTGTCTCTCTCTCTCACCCTGTGTCTCGCTCTCTCACCCTGTGTCTCTCTCACCCTGTGTCTCTCTCTCACCCTGTGTCTCTCTCACCCTGTGTCTCTCTCACCCTGTGTCTCTCTCACCCTGTGTCTCTCTCGCCCTGTGTCTCTCTCACCCTGTGTCTCTCTCTCACCCTGTGTCTCTATCTCTCACCCTGTGTCTCTCTCACCCTGTGTCTCTCTCACACTGTGTCTCTCTCACCCTGTGTCTCTCTCTCACCCTGTGTCTCTCTCACCCTGTGTCTCTCTCTCTCACCCTGTGTCTCTCTCACCCTGTGTCTCTCTCTCTCACCCTGTGTCTCTCTCACCCTGTGTCTCTCTCTCTCACCCTGTGTCTCTCTCTCTCTCACCCTGTCTCTCTCTCTCACCCTGTGTCTCTCTCACCCTGTGTCTCTCTCTCTCACCCTGTGTCTCTCTCTCTCACCCTGTGTCTCTCTCACCCTGTGTCTCTCTCTCTCACCCTGTGTCTCTCTCACCCTGTGTCTCTCTCTCTCACCCTGTGTCTCTCTCACCCTGTGTCTCTCTCTCTCACCCTGTGTCTCTCTCTCACCCTGTGTCTCTCTCACCCTTGTCTCTCTCTCTCACCCTGTGTCTCTCTCACCCTGTGTCTCTCTCACCCTGTGTCTCTCTCTCTCACCCTGTGTCTCTCTCACCCTGTGTCTCTCTCTCTCACCCTGTGTCTCTCTCTCACCCTGTGTCTCTCTCACCCTTGTCTCTCTCTCTCACCCTGTGTCTCTCTCACCCTGTGTCTCTCTCACCCTGTGTCTCTCTCACCCTGTGTCTCTCTCTCTCACCCTGTGTCTCTCTCTCACCCTGTGTCTCTCTCACCCTGTGTCTCTCTCACCCTGTGTCTCTCTCGCCCTGTGTCTCTCTCTCACCCTGTGTCTCTCTCTCACCCTGTGTCTCTCTCACCCTGTGTCTCTCTCACCCTGTGTCTCTCTCGCCCTGTGTCTCTCTCTCACCCTGTGTCTCTCTCACCCTGTGTCTCTCTCTCTCACCCTGTGTCTCTCTCTCACCCTGTGTCTCTCTCTCTCACCCTGTGTCTCTCTCTCACCCTGTGTCTCTCTCTCTCACCCTGTGTCTCTCTCACCCTGTGTCTCTCTCACCCTGTGTCTCTCTCTCACCCTGTGTCTCTCTCACCCTGTGTCTCTCTCACCCTGTGTCTCTCTCTCACCCTGTGTCTCTCTCTCTCCCTGTGTCTCTCTCTCACCCTGTGTCTCTCTCTCTCCCTGTGTCTCTCTCTCACCCTGTGTCTCTCTCTCTCACCCTGTGTCTCTCTCACCCTGTGTCTCTCTCTCTCACCCTGTGTCTCTCTCACCCTGTGTCTCTCTCTCTCACCCTGTGTCTCTCTCACCCTGTGTCTCTCTCTCTCACCCTGTGTCTCTCTCTCACCCTGTGTCTCTCTCACCCTTGTCTCTCTCTCTCACCCTGTGTCTCTCTCACCCTGTGTCTCTCTCACCCTGTGTCTCTCTCTCTCACCCTGTGTCTCTCTCACCCTGTGTCTCTCTCTCTCACCCTGTGTCTCTCTCTCACCCTGTGTCTCTCTCACCCTTGTCTCTCTCTCTCACCCTGTGTCTCTCTCACCCTGTGTCTCTCTCACCCTGTGTCTCTCTCACCCTGTGTCTCTCTCTCTCACCCTGTGTCTCTCTCTCACCCTGTGTCTCTCTCACCCTGTGTCTCTCTCACCCTGTGTCTCTCTCGCCCTGTGTCTCTCTCTCACCCTGTGTCTCTCTCTCACCCTGTGTCTCTCTCACCCTGTGTCTCTCTCACCCTGTGTCTCTCTCGCCCTGTGTCTCTCTCTCACCCTGTGTCTCTCTCACCCTGTGTCTCTCTCTCTCACCCTGTGTCTCTCTCTCACCCTGTGTCTCTCTCTCTCACCCTGTGTCTCTCTCTCTCACCCTGTGTCTCTCTCACCCTGTGTCTCTCTCACCCTGTGTCTCTCTCTCACCCTGTGTCTCTCTCACCCTGTGTCTCTCTCACCCTGTGTCTCTCTCTCACCCTGTGTCTCTCTCTCTCACCCTGTGTCTCTCTCACCCTGTGTCTCTCTCTCACCCTGTGTCTCTCTCACCCTGTGTCTCTCTCTCACCCTGTGTCTCTCTCTCTCACCCTGTGTCTCTCTCACCCTGTCTCTCTCTCACCCTGTGTCTCTCTCACCCTGTGTCTCTCTCTCACCCTGTGTCTCTCTCACCCTGTGTCTCTCTCACCCTGTGTCTCTCTCTCACCCTGTGTCTCTCTCACCCTGTGTCTCTCTCTCTCACCCTGTGTCTCTCTCTCTCACCCTGTGTCTCTCTCTCTCACCCTGTGTCTCTCTCACCCTGTGTCTCTCTCTCTCACCCTGTGTCTCTCTCACCCTGTGTCTCTCTCACCCTGTGTCTCTCTCTCTCACCCTGTGTCTCTCTCACCCTGTGTCTCTCTCTCTCACCCTGTGTCTCTCTCTCACCCTGTGTCTCTCTCACCCTGTGTCTCTCTCTCTCACCCTGTGTCTCTCTCACCCTGTGTCTCTCTCTCACCCTGTGTCTCTCTCACCCTGTGTCTCTCTCACCCTGTGTCTCTCTCTCACACTGTGTCTCTCTCACCCTGTGTCTCTCTCTCACCCTGTGTCTCTCTCTCACCCTGTGTCTCTCTCTCTCACCCTGTGTCTCTCTCACCCTGTGTCTCTCTCTCACCCTGTGTCTCTCTCACCCTGTGTCTCTCTCTCACCCTGTGTCTCTCTCTCTCACCCTGTGTCTCTCTCTCACCCTGTGTCTCTCTCTCACCCTGTGTCTCTCTCTCTCACCCTGTGTCTCTCTCTCACACTGTGTCTCTCTCACCCTGTGTCTCTCTCTCACCCTGTGTCTCTCTCACCCTGTGTCTCTCTCTCTCACCCTGTGTCTCTCTCACCCTGTGTCTCTCTCACCCTGTGTCTCTCTCTCTCACCCTGTGTCTCTCTCACCCTGTGTCTCTCTCACCCTGTCTCTCTCTCTCACCCTGTGTCTCTCTCACCCTGTGTCTCTCTCTCACCCTGTGTCTCTCTCTCTCACCCTGTGTCTCTCTCTCACCCTGTGTCTCTCTCACCCTGTGTCTCTCTCACCCTGTGTCTCTCTCTCTCACCCTGTGTCTCTCTCACCCTGTGTCTCTCTCTCACCCTGTGTCTCTCTCACCCTGTGTCTCTCTCACCCTGTGTCTCTCTCTCCCTGTGTCTCTCTCTCTCACCCTGTGTCTCTCTCTCACACTGTGTCTCTCTCACCCTGTGTCTCTCTCTCACCCTGTGTCTCTCTCACCCTGTGTCTCTCTCTCACCCTGTGTCTCTCTCACCCTGTGTCTCTCTCTCACACTGTGTCTCTCTCACCCTGTGTCTCTCTCTCACCCTGTGTCTCTCTCACCCTGTGTCTCTCTCTCTCACCCTGTGTCTCTCTCTCTCACCCTGTGTCTCTCTCTCTCACCCTGTGTCTCTCTCACCCTGTGTCTCTCTCTCACACTGTGTCTCTCTCACCCTGTGTCTCTCTCTCACCCTGTGTCTCTCTCTCACCCTGTGTCTCTCTCTCTCACCCTGTGTCTCTCTCACCCTGTGTCTCTCTCTCACCCTGTGTCTCTCTCACCCTGTGTCTCTCTCTCACCCTGTGTCTCTCTCTCTCACCCTGTGTCTCTCTCTCACCCTGTGTCTCTCTCTCACCCTGTGTCTCTCTCTCTCACCCTGTGTCTCTCTCTCACACTGTGTCTCTCTCACCCTGTGTCTCTCTCTCACCCTGTGTCTCTCTCACCCTGTGTCTCTCTCTCTCACCCTGTGTCTCTCTCACCCTGTGTCTCTCTCACCCTGTGTCTCTCTCTCTCACCCTGTGTCTCTCTCACCCTGTGTCTCTCTCACCCTGTCTCTCTCTCTCACCCTGTGTCTCTCTCACCCTGTGTCTCTCTCTCACCCTGTGTCTCTCTCTCTCACCCTGTGTCTCTCTCTCACCCTGTGTCTCTCTCACCCTGTGTCTCTCTCACCCTGTGTCTCTCTCTCTCACCCTGTGTCTCTCTCACCCTGTGTCTCTCTCTCACCCTGTGTCTCTCTCACCCTGTGTCTCTCTCACCCTGTGTCTCTCTCTCCCTGTGTCTCTCTCTCTCACCCTGTGTCTCTCTCTCACACTGTGTCTCTCTCACCCTGTGTCTCTCTCTCACCCTGTGTCTCTCTCACCCTGTGTCTCTCTCTCACCCTGTGTCTCTCTCACCCTGTGTCTCTCTCTCACACTGTGTCTCTCTCACCCTGTGTCTCTCTCTCACCCTGTGTCTCTCTCACCCTGTGTCTCTCTCTCTCACCCTGTGTCTCTCTCACCCTGTGTCTCTCTCTCTCACCCTGTGTCTCTCTCACCCTGTGTCTCTCTCACCCTGTGTCTCTCTCACCCTGTGTCTCTCTCTCACCCTGTGTCTCTCTCTCTCACCCTGTGTCTCTCTCACCCTGTGTCTCTCTCTCTCACCCTGTGTCTCTCTCACCCTGTGTCTCTCTCTCTCACCCTGTGTCTCTCTCACCCTGTGTCTCTCTCTCACCCTGTGTCTCTCTCACCCTGTGTCTCTCTCACCCTGTGTCTCTCTCACCCTGTGTCTCTCTCTCTCACCCTGTGTCTCTCTCACCCTGTGTCTCTCTCACCCTGTGTCTCTCTCTCTCACCCTGTGTCTCTCTCACCCTGTGTGTCTCTCTCACCCTGTGTCTCTCTCTCTCACCCTGTGTCTCTCTCACCCTGTGTCTCTCTCTCACCCTGTGTCTCTCTCACCCTGTGTCTCTCTCTCTCACCCTGTGTCTCTCTCACCCTGTGTCTCTCTCTCTCACCCGGTGTCTCTCTCACCCTGTGTCTCTCTCTCTCACCCTGTGTCTCTCTCACCCTGTGTCTCTCTCTCACCCTTTGTCTCTCTCTCACCCTGTGTCTCTCTCACCCTGTGTCTCTCTCACCCTGTGTCTCTCTCTCTCACCCTGTGTCTCTCTCACCCTGTGTCCCTCTCACCCTGTGTCTCTCTCTCACCCTGTGTCTCTCTCTCACCCTGTCTCTCTCTCACCCTGTGTCTCTCTCACCCTGTGTCTCTCTCTCTCACCCGGTGTCTCTCTCACCCTGTGTCTCTCTCTCTCACCCTGTGTCTCTCTCACCCTGTGTCTCTCTCACCCTGTGTCTCTCTCACCCTGTGTCTCTCTCTCACCCTTTGTCTCTCTCTCACCCTGTGTCTCTCTCACCCTGTGTCTCTCTCTCACCCTGTGTCTCTCTCTCTCACCCTGTGTCTCTCTCACCCTGTGTCTCTCTCACCCTGTGTCTCTCTCTCTCACCCTGTGTCCCTCTCACCCTGTGTCTCTCTCTCACCCTGTGTCTCTCTCTCACCCTGTGTCTCTCTCACCCTGTGTCTCTCTCTCTCACCCTGTGTCTCTCTCTCTCACCCTGTGTCTCTTTCTCTCACCCTGTGTCTCTCTCACCCTGTGTCTCTCTCACCCTGTGTCTCTCTCTCACCCTGTGTCTCTCTCACCCTGTGTCTCTCTCTCACCCTGTGTCTCTCTCTCTCACCCTGTATCTCTCTCACCCTGTGTCTCTCTCACCCTGTGTCTCTCTCTCACCCTGTGTCTCTCTCTCTCACCCTGTGTCTCTCTCACCTTGTGTCTCTCTCACCCTGTGTCTCTCTCACCCTGTGTCTCTCTCACCCTGTGTCTCTCTCTCTCACCCTGTGTCTCTCTCTCTCACCCTGTGTCTCTCTCTCTCACCCTGTGTCTCTCTCACCTTGTGTCTCTCTCACCCTGTGTCTCTCTCACCCTGTGTCTCTCTCACCCTGTGTCTCTCTCTCTCACCCTGTGTCTCTCTCACCTTGTGTCTCTCTCACCCTGTGTCTCTCTCACCTTGTGTCTCTCTCACCCTGTGTCTCTCTCACCCTGTGTCTCTCTCACCCTGTGTCTCTCTCACCCTGTGTCTCTCTCTCTCACCCTGTGTCTCTCTCTCTCACCCTGTGTCTCTCTCACCTTGTGTCTCTCTCACCCTGTGTCTCTCTCACCCTGTGTCTCTCTCACCCTGTGTCTCTCTCTCTCACCCTGTGTCTCTCTCACCTGTGTCTCTCTCTCACCCTGTGTCTCTCTCTCTCACCCTGTGTCTCTCTCTCACCCTGTGTCTCTCTCACACCCTGTGTCTCTCTCTCCCTGTGTCTCTCTCACCCTGTGTCTCTCTCACACCCTGTGTCTCTCTCTCACCCTGTGTCTCTCTCACCCTGTGTCTCTCTCTCTCACCCTGTGTCTCTCTCTCACCCTGTGTCTCTCTCTCTCACCCTGTGTCTCTCTCTCACCCTGTGTCTCTCTCTCACCCTGTGTCTCTCTCACCCTGTGTCTCTCTCTCTCACCCTGTGTCTCTCTCTCTCACCCTGTGTCTCTCTCTCACCCTGTGTCTCTCTCTCACCCTGTGTCTCTCTCTCTCACCCTGTGTCTCTCTCTCACCCTGTGTCTCTCTCTCTCACCCTGTGTCTCTCTCACCCTGTGTCTCTCTCTCACCCTGTGTCTCTCTCTCTCACCCTGCGTCTCTCTCACCCTGTGTCTCTCTCACCCTGTGTCTCTCTCTCACCCTGTGTCTCTCTCACCCTGTGTCTCTCTCACCCTGTGTCTCTCTCTCACCCTGTGTCTCTCACCCTGTGTCTCTCTCACCCTGTGTCTCTCTCACCCTGTGTCTCTCTCTCTCACCCTGTGTCTCTCTCTCTCACCCTGTGTCTCTCTCACCCTGTGTCTCTCTCTCTCACCCTGTGTCTCTCTCACCCTGTGTCTCTCTCTCACCCTGTGTCTCTCTCTCTCACCCTGCGTCTCTCTCACCCTGTGTCTCTCTCACCCTGTGTCTCTCTCTCACCCTGTGTCTCTCTCACCCTGTGTCTCTCTCACCCTGTGTCTCTCTCTCACACTGTGTCTCTCTCACCCTGTCTCTCTCTCACCCTGTGTCTCTCTCTCACCCTGTGTCTCTCTCACCCTGTGTCTCTCTCTCTCACCCTGTGTCTCTCTCACCCTGTGTCTCTCTCTCACCCTGTGTCTCTCTCTCCCTGTGTCTCTCTCACACCCTGTGTCTCTCTCTCCCTGTGTCTCTCTCACACCCTGTGTCTCTCTCTCCCTGTGTCTCTCTCACCCTGTGTCTCTCTCTCACCCTGTGTCTCTTTCTCTCACCCTGTGTCTCTCTCTCTCACCCTGTGTCTCTCTCTCACCCTGTGTCTCTCTCTCACCCTGTGTCTCTCTCTCACCCTGTGTCTCTCTCTCACCCTGTGTCTCTCTCACCCTGTGTCTCTCTCACCCTGTGTCTCTCTCTCACCCTGTGTCTCTCTCACCCTGTGTCTCTCTCACCCTGTGTCTCTCTCTCACCCTGTGTCTCTCTCTCTCACCCTGTGTCTCTCTCACCCTGTGTCTCTCTCACCCTGTGTCTCTCTCTCTCACCCTGTGTCTCTCTCACCCTGTGTCTCTCTCTCACCCTGTGTCTCTCTCACCCTGTGTCTCTCTCTCACCCTGTGTCTCTCTCTCACCCTGTGTCTCTCTCTCACCCTGTGTCTCTCTCTCTCACCCTGCGTCTCTCTCACCCTGTGTCTCTCTCACCCTGTGTCTCTCTCTCACCCTGTGTCTCTCTCACCCTGTGTCTCTCTCACCCTGTGTCTCTCTCACCCTGTGTCTCTCTCACCCTGTGTCTCTCTCTCTCACCCTGTGTCTCTCTCACCCTGTGTCTCTCTCTCTCACCCTGTGTCTCTCTCACCCTGTGTCTCTCTCTCTCACCCTGTGTCTCTCTCACCCTGTGTCTCTCTCTCGCCCTGTGTCTCTCTCTCACCCTGTGTCTCTCTCTCACCCTGTGTCTCTCTCTCTCACCCTGTGTCTCTCTCACCCTGTGTCTCTCTCTCTCACCCTGTGTCTCTCTCACCCTGTGTCTCTCTCACCCTGTGTCTCTCTCACCCTGTGTCTCTCTCTCACCCTGTGTCTCTCTCTCTCTCCCTGTGTCTCTCTCACCCTGTGTCTCTCTCTCACCCTGTGTCTCTCTCACCCTTTGTCTCTCTCACCCTGTGTCTCTCTCTCACCCTGTGTCTCTCTCTCTCACCCTGTGTCTCTCTCTCTCACCCTGTGTCTCTCTCACCCTGTGTCTCTCTCTCACCCTGTGTCTCTCACTCTCACCCTGTGTCTCTCTCACCCTGTGTCTCTCTCACCCTGTGTCTCTCTCTCACCCTGTGTCTCTCTCACCCTGTGTCTCTCTCACCCTGTGTCTCTCTCTCTCACCCTGTGTCTCTCTCACCCTGTGTCTCTCTCACCCTCTGTCTCTCTCACCCTGTGTCTCTATCACCCTGTGTCTCTCTCTCTCTCACCCTGTGTCTCTCTCTCTCCCTGTCTCTCTCTCACCCTGTGTCTCTCTCACCCTGTGTCTCTCTCTCTCACCCTGTGTCTCTCTCACCCTGTGTCTCTCTCTCACCCTGTGTCTCTCTCTCTCACCCTGTGTCTCTCTCACCCTGTGTCTCTCTCACCCTGTGTCTCTCTCTCACCCTGTGTCTCTCTCACCCTGTGTCTCTCTCTCACCCTGTCTCTCTCTCTCACCCTGTGTCTCTCTCACCCTGTGTCTCTCTCACCCTGTGTCTCTCTCTCTCACCCTGTGTCTCTCTCTCACCCTGTGTCTCTCTCTCTCTCACCCTGTGTCTCTCTCTCACCCTGTGTCTCTCTCTCTCACCCTGTGTCTCTCTCACCCTGTGACTCTCTCTCTCACCCTGTGTCTCTCTCACCCTGTGTCTCTCTCTCTCACCCTGTGTCTCTCTCACCCTGTGTCTCTCTCTCACCCTGTGTCTCTCTCACCCTGTGTCTCTCTCTCACCCTGTGTCTCTCTCTCTCACCCTGTGTCTCTCTCACCCTGTGTCTCTCTCACCCTGTGTCTCTCTCACCCTGTGTCTCTCTCTCTCACCCTGTGTCTCTCTCTCTCACCCTGTGTCTCTCTCTCACCCTGTGTCTCTCTCTATCACCCTGTGTCTCTCTCTCACCCTGTCTCTCTCTCACCCTGTGTCTCTCTCACCCTGTGTCTCTCTCTATCACCCTGTGTCTCTCTCTCACCCTGTGTCTCTCTCTCACCCTGTGTCTCTCTCACCCTGTGTCTCTCTCACCCTGTGTCTCTCTCACCCTGTGTCCCTCTCTCTCACCCTGTGTCTCTCTCACCCTGTGTCTCTCTCACCCTGTGTCTCTCTCTCACCCTGTGTCTCTCTCTCACCCTGTGTCTCTCTCACCCTGTGTCTCTCTCACCCTGTGTCTCTCTCTCTCACCCTGTGTCTCTCTCTCACCCTGTGTCTCTCTCACCCTGTGTCTCTCTCACACTGTGTCTCTTTCTCACCCTGTGTGTCTCTCTCACCCTGTGTCTCTCTCTCTCACCCTGTGTCTCTCTCTCACCCTGTGTCTCTCTCACCCTGTGTCTCTCTCACCCTGTGTCTCTCTCTCTCACCCTGTGTCTCTCTCACCCTGTGTCTCTCTCTCTCACCCTGTGTCTCTCTCACCCTGTGTCTCTCTCACCCTGTGTCTCTCTCACCCTGTGTCTCTCTCTCACCCTGTGTCTCTCTCACCCTGTGTCTCTCTCTCACCCTGTGTCTCTCTCACCCTGTGTCTCTCTCACCCTGTGTCTCTCTCTCTCACCCTGTGTCTCTCTCACCCTGTCTCTCTCTCACCCTGTGTCTCTCTCTCTCACCCTGTGTCTCTCTCACCCTGTGTCTCTCTCACCCTGTGTCTCTCTATCACCCTGTGTCTCTCTCTCTCACCCTGTGTCTCTCTCTCACCCTGTGTCTCTCTCACGCTGTGTCTCTCTCTCTCACCCTGTGTCTCTCTCACCCTGTGTCTCTCTCACCCTGTGTCTCTCTCTCTCACCCTGTGTCTCTCTCACCCTGTGTCTCTCTCTCTCACCCTGTCTCTCTCTCACCCTGTGTCTCTCTCTCTCACCCTGTGTCTCTCTCTCACCCTGTGTCTCTCTCTCTCACCCTGTGTCTCTCTCTCTCACCCTGTGTCTCTCTCACCCTGTGTCTCTCTCACCCTGTGTCTCTCTCTCTCACCCTGTGTCTCTCTCTCACCCTGTGTCTCTCTCTCTCACCCTGTGTCTCTCTCACCCTGTGTCTCTCTCTCACCCTGTGTCTCTCTCTCTCACCCTGTGTCTCTCTCACCCTGTGTCTCTCTAACCCTGTGTCTCTCTCTCACCCTGTGTCTCTCTCACCCTGTGTCTCTCTCACCCAGTGTCTCTCTCTCTCACCCTGTGTCTCTCTCTCTCACCCTGTGTCTCTCTCTCTCACCCTGTCTCTCTCTCACCCTGTGTCTCTCTCTCACACTGTGTCTCTCTCACCCTGTGTCTCTCTCTCTCTCACCCTGTGTCTCTCTCTCACCCTGTGTCTCTCTCTCTCACACTGTGTCTCTCTCACCCTGTGTCTCTCTCACCCTGTGTCTCTCTCTCCCTGTGTCTCTCTCTCACCCTGTGTCTCTCTCACCCTGTGTCTCTCTCTCTCACCCTGTCACTCTCTCACCCTGTGTCTCTCTCTCTCACCCTGTGTCTCTCTCACACTGTGTCTCTCTCATCCTGTGTCTCTCTCTCTCACCCTGTGTCTCTCTCTCACCCTGTGTCTCTCTCTCTCACCCTGTGTCTCTCTCACCCTGTGTCTCTCTCACCCTGTGTCTCTCTCTCTCACCCTGTGTCTCTCTCACCCTGTGTCTCTCTCTCACCCTGTGTCTCTCTCTCACCCTTTGTCTCTCTCTCTCACCCAGTCTCTCTCTCACCCTGTGTGTTTCTCTCTCACCCTGTGTCTCTCTCTCACCCTGTGTCTCTCTCTCTCACCCTGTCTCTCTCTCACCCTGTCTCTCTCACCCTGTGTGTCTCTCTCTCACCCTGTGTCTCTCTCTCTCACCCTGTGTCTCTCTCACCCTGTGTCTCTCTCTCTCACCCTGTGTCTCTCTCTCTCACCCTGTGTCTCTCTCTCACCCGGTGTCTCTCTCACCCTGTGTCTCTCTCACCCTGTGTCTCTCTCACCCTGTGTCTCTCTCACCCTGTGTCTCTCTCACCCTGTGTCTCTCTCTCACCCTGTGTCTCTCTCTCTCACCCTGTGTCTCTCTCTCTCACCCTGTGTCTCTCTCACCGTGTCTCTCTCTCTCACCCTGTGTCTCTCTCTCTCACCCTGTCTCTCTCTCACACTGTGTCTCTCTCACCCTGTGTCTCTCTCTCTCTCACCCTGTGTCTCTCTCACCCTGTGTCTCTCTCACCCTGTGTCTCTCTCTCTCTCACCCTGTGTCTCTCTCACACTGTGTCTCTCTCACCCTGTGTCTCTCTCTCACCCTGTGTCTCTCTCACCCTGTGTCTCTCTCTCACCCTGTGTCTCTCTCTCACCCTGCCTCTCTCTCTCACCCTGTGTCTCTCTCACCCTGTGTCTCTCTCTCTCACACTGTGTCTCTCTCGCCCTGTGTCTCTCTCTCACCCTGTGTCTCTCTCTCACCCTGTGTCTCTCTCTCACCCTGTGTCTCTCTCTCTCACCCTGTGTCTCTCTCTCTCACCCTGTGTCTCTCTCACCCTGTGTCTCTCTCTCTCACCCTGTGTCTCTCTCTCTCACCCTGTGTGTCTCTCTCACCCTGTGTCTCTCTCTCTCACCTTGTGTCTCTCTCTCTCACCCAGTCTCTCTCTCACCCTGTGTGTTTCTCTCTCACCCTGTGTCTCTCTCACCCTGTGTCTCTCTCACCCTGTGTCTCTCTCACCCTGTGTCTCTCTCACCCTGTGTCTCTCTCTCTCACCCTGTGTCTCTCTCTCACCCTGTGTCTCTCTCTCACCCTGTGTCTCTCTCTCACCCTGTGTCTCTCTCACCCTGTGTCTCTCTCATCCTGTGTCTCTCTCTCTCACCCTGTGTCTCTCTCTCACCCTGTGTCTCTCTCTCACCCTGTGTCTCTCTCTCACCCTGTGTCTCTCTCACCCTGTGTCTCTCTCACCCTGTGTCTCTCTCTCTCTCACCCTGTGTCTCTCTCTCACCCTGTGTCTCTCTCACCCTGTGTCTCTCTCTCTCACCCTGTGTCTCTCTCACCCTGTGTCTCTCTCTCTCACCCTGTGTCTCTCTCACCCTGTGTCTCTCTCTCTCTCACCCTGCGTCTCTCTCACCCTGTGTCTCTCTCACCCTGTGTCTCTCTCACCCTGTGTCTCTCTCTCTCTCACCCTGTGTCTCTCTCACACTGTGTCTCTCTCACCCTGTGTCTCTCTCTCACCCTGTGTCTCTCTCACCCTGTGTCTCTCTCTCACCCTGTGTCTCTCTCTCTCACCCTGTGTCTCTCTCTCACCCTGTGTCTCTCTCACCCTGTGTCTCTCTCTCACCCTGTGTCTCTCTCTCACCCTGTGTCTCTCTCACCCTGTGTCTCTCTCACCCTGTGTCTCTCTCACCCTGTGTCTCTCTCACCCTGTGTCTCTCTCTCTCACCCTGTGTCTCTCTCACCCTGTGTCTCTCTCTCTCACCCTGTGTCTCTCTCACCCTGTGTCTCTCTCACCCTGTGTCTCTCTCTCTCACCCTGTGTCTCTCTCACCCTGTGTCTCTCTCTCTCACCCTGTGTCTCTCTCACCCTGTGTCTCTCTCTCTCACCCTGTGTCTCTCTCACCCTGTGTCTCTCTCTCTCACCCTGTGTCTCTCTCTCTCTCTCACCCTGTGTCTCTCTCTCTCACCCTGTGTCTCTCTCACCCTGTGTCTCTCTCACCCTGTGTCTCTCTCTCACCCTGTGTCTCTCTCTCACCCTGTGTCTCTCTCTCACCCTGTGTCTCTCTCACCCTGTGTCTCTCTCTCTCACCCTGTGTCTCTCTCACCCTGTGTCTCTCTCACCCTGTGTCTCTCTCTCTCACCCTGTGTCTCTCTCACCCTGTGTCTCTCTCTCTCACTCTGTGTCTCTCTCACCCTGTGTCTCTCTCTCACCCTGTGTCTCTCTCACCCTGTGTCTCTCTCTCTCACCCTGTGTCTCTCTCACCCTGTGTCTCTCTCACCCTGTGTCTCTCTCACCCTGTCTCTCTCTCTCACCCTGTGTCTCTCTCTCTCACCCTGTGTCTCTCTCACCCTGTGTCTCTCTCACCCTGTGTCTCTCTCTCACCCTGTGTCTCTCTCTCACCCTGTGTCTCTCTCTCACTCTGTGTCTCTCTCACCCTGTGTCTCTCTCTCACCCTGTGTCTCTCTCTCACCCTGTGTCTCTCTCTCACCCTGTGTCTCTCTCACCCTGTGTCTCTCTCTCTCACCCTGTGTCTCTCTCTCTCTCACCCTGTGTCTCTCTCACCCTGTGTCTCTCTCTCTCACCCTGTGTCTCTCTCACCCTGTGTCTCTCTCTCACCCTCTGTGTCTCTCTCTCACCCTGTGTCTCTCTCACCCTGTGTCTCTCTCACCCTGTGTCTCTCTCACCCTGTGTCTCTCTCTCTCACCCTGTGTCTCTCTCTCACCCTGTGTCTCTCTCTCTCACCCTGTCTCTCTCTCACCCTGTGTCTCTCTCTCTCGCCCTGTGTCTCTCTCACCCTGTGTCTCTCTCTCACCCTGTGTCTCTCTCTCTCACCCTGTGTCTCTCTCACCCTGTGTCTCTCTCTCTCACCCTGTGTCTCTCTCACCCTGTGTCTCTCTCACCCTGTGTCTCTCTCTCTCTCACCCTGTGTCTCTCTCTCACCCTGTGTCTCTCTCACCCTGTGTCTCTCTCTCTCACCCTGTGTCTCTCTCTCTCACCCTGTGTCTCTCTCTCTCTCACCCTGTGTCTCTCTCACCCTGTGTCTCTCTCTCACCCTGTGTCTCTCTCACCCTGTGTCTCTCTCTCTCTCTCTCTCTCAGTCTCTCTCTCTCTCTCTCAGTCCCTCTCTCTCTCTCTCTCAGTCCCTCTATCTCTGTCTCTCTCTCTCTCTCTCTCTCTCAGTCCCTCTCTCTCTCTCTCTCAGTCCCTCTCTCTCTCTCTATCTCTCTCTCAGTCCCCCTCTCTCTCTCTCTCTGTCTCTCTCTCAGTCCCTCTCTCTCTCTCTGTCTCTCTCTCTCTCTCAGTCCCTCTCTCTCTCTGTCTCTCTCTCTCAGTCCCTCTCTCTCTCTGTCTCTCTCTCTCAGTCTCTCTCTCTCTGTCTCTCTCTCTCAGTCCCTCTCTCTCTCTCTGTCTCTCTCTCACCCTGTGTCTCTCTCTCTCTCCCTGTGTCTCTCTCACCCTGTGTCTCTCTCTCACCCTGTGTCTCGCTCTCTCAACCTGTGTCTCTCTCACCCTGTCTCTCTCTCTCGCCCTGTGTCTCTCTCACCCTGTGTCTCTCTCACCCTGTGTCTCTCTCTCTCACCCTGTGTCTCTCTCTCACCCTGTGTCTCTCTCTCACCCTGTGTCTCTCTCTCTCACCCTGTGTCGCTCTCTCTCACCCTGTGACTCTCTCTCTCACCCTGTGTCTCTCTCACCCTGTGTCTCTCTCTCACCCTGTGTCTCTCTCTCTCACCCTGTGTCTCTCTCTCTCACCCTGTGTCGCTCTCTCTCACCCTGTGTCTCTCTCTCACCCTGTGTCTCGCTCTCTCAACCTGTGTCTCTCTCACCCTGTGTCTCTCTCTCACCCTCTGTCTCTCTCACCCTGTGTCTCTCTCACCCTGTGTCTCTCTCACCCTGTGTCTCTCTCATCCTGTGTCTCTCTCTCTCATCCTGTGTCTCTCTCTCACCCTGTGTCTCTCTCTCTCTCTCTCTCTCTCACCCTGTGTCTCTCTCTCACCCTGTGTCTCTCTCTCACCCTGTGTCTCTCTCTCTCACCCTGTGTCGCTCTCTCTCACCCTGTGACTCTCTCTCTCACCCTGTGTCTCTCTCACCCTGTGTCTCTCTCACCCTGTGTCTCTCTCTCACCCTGTGTCTCTCTCACCCTGTGTCTCTCTCTCTCAACCTGTGTCTCTCTCACCCTGTGTCTCTCTCACCCTGTGTCTCTCTCTCACCCTGTGTCTCTCTCTCTCACCCTGTGTCTCTCTCTCACCCTGTGTCTCTCTCTCACCCTGTGTCTCTCTCACCCTGTGTCTCTCTCTCTCACCCTGTGTCTCTCTCACCCTGTGTCTCTCTCTCTCACCCTGTGTCTCTCTCACCCTGTGTCTCTCTCACCCTGTGTCTCTCTCTCTCACCCTGTGTCTCTCTCTCACCCTGTGTCTCTCTCACCCTGTGTCTCTCTCACCCTGTGTCTCTCTCTCACCCTGTGTCTCTCTCACCCTGTGTCTCTCTCTCACCCTGTGTCTCTCTCACCCTGTGTCTCTCTCTCACCCTGTGTCTCTCTCACCCTGTGTCTCTCTCACCCTGTGTCTCTCTCTCACCCTGTGTCTCTCTCTCACCCTGTGTCTCTCTCACCCTGTGTCTCTCTCTCACCCTGTGTCTCTCTCACCCTGTGTCTCTCTCACCCTGTGTCTCTCTCTCACCCTGTGTCTCTCTCTCTCACCCTGTGTCTCTCTCAACCTGTGTCTCTCTCTCACCCTGTGTCTCTCTCACCCTGTGTCTCTCTCTCACCCTGTGTCTCTCTCACCCTGTGTCGCTCTCTCTCACACTGTGTCTCTCTCACCCTGTGTCTCTCTCTCTCACCCTGTGTCTCTCTCACCCTGTGTCTCTCTCTCACCCTGTGTCTCTCTCACCCTGTGTCTCTCTCTCACCCTGTGTCTCTCTCACCCTGTGTCTCTCTCTCACCCTGTGTCTCTCTCTCTCACCCTGTGTCTCTCTCTCACCCTGTGTCTCTCTCTCTCACCCTGTGTCTCTCTCACCCTGTGTCTCTCTCACCCTGTGTCTCTCTCTCACCCTGTGTCTCTCTCACCCTGTGTCTCTCTCTCACCCTGTCTCTCTCTCACCCTGTGTCTCTCTCTCTCAAACTGTGTCTCTCTCTCTCACCCTGTGTCTCTCTCTCACCCTGTGTCTCTCTCACCCTGTGTCGCTCTCTCTCACACTGTGTCTCTCTCACCCTGTGTCTCTCTCACCCTGTGTCTCTCTCACCCTGTGTCTCTCTCTCTCACCCTGTGTCTCTCTCTCACCCTGTGTCTCTCTCTCACCCTCTGTGTCTCTGTCTCTCACCCTGTGTCTCTCTCTCTCACCCTGTGTCTCTCTCACCCTGTGTCTCTCTCTCTCTCCCTGTGTCTCTCTCTCACCCTGTGTCTCTCTCTCACCCTGTGTCTCTCTCTCTCACCCTGTCTCTCTCTCACCCTGTGTCTCTCTCTCACCCTGTGTCTCTCTCTCACCCTGTGTCTCTCTCTCACCCTGTGTCTCTCTCTCTCACCCTGTGTCTCTCTCTCTCACCCTGTGTCTCTCTCTCACCCTGTGTCTCTCTCTCACCCTGTGTCTCTCTCTCTCACCCTGTGTCTCTCTCTCTCACCCTGTGTCTCTCTCTCTCACTCTGTGTCTCTCTCTCACCCTGTGTCTCTCTCTCTCACCCTGTGTCTCTCTCACCCTGTGTCTCTCTCTCTCACCCTGTGTCTCTCTCACCCTGTGTCTCTCTCTCTCACCCTGTGTCTCTCTCTCTCTCACCCTGTGTCTCTCTCTCACCCTGTGTCTCTCTCTCTCACCCTGTGTCTCTCTCTCTCACTCTGTGTCTCTCTCTCACCCTGTGTCTCTCTCTCTCACCCTGTGTCTCTCTCTCGCCCTGTGTCTCTCTCTCTCACCCTGTCTCTCTCTCACCCTGTGTCTCTCTCTCACCCTGTGTCTCTCTCTCACCCTCTGTGTCTCTCTCACCCTGTGTCTCTCTCACCCTGTGTCTCTCTCTCTCACCCTGTGTCTCTCTCTCTCGCCCTGTGACTCTCTCACCCTGTGTCTCTCTCTCACCCTTTGTCTCTCTCTCACCCTGTGTCTCTCTCTCACCCTGTGTCTCTCTCACCCTGTGTCTCTCTCTCTCACCCTGTGTCTCTCTCACCCTGTGTCTCTCTCTCTCACCCTGTGTCTCTCTCTCACCCTGTGTCTCTCTCACCCTGTGTCTCTCTCTCTCACCCTGTGTCTCTCTCTCTCACCCTGTGTCTCTCTCGCCCTGTGTCTCTCTCTCTCACCCTGTGTCTCTCTCTCTCACCCTGTGTCTCTCTCACCCTGTGTCTCTCTCTCTCACCCTGTGTCTCTCTCGCCCTGTGTCTCTCTCTCTCACCCTGTGTCTCTCTCTCTCACCCTGTGTCTCTCTCACCCTGTGTCTCTCTCTCACCCTGTGTCTCTCTCACCCTGTGTCTCCCTCTCTCTCACCCTGTGTCTCTCTCACCCTGTGTCTCTCTCTCACCCTGTGTCTCTCTCACCCTGTGTCTCTCTCTCTCACCCTGTGTCTCTCTCTCACCCTGTGTCTCTCTCTCACCCTGTGTCTCTCTCTCTCACCCTGTGTCTCTCTCACCCTGTGTCTCTCTCACCCTGTGTCTCTCTCTCTCACCCTGTGTCTCTCTCTCTCACCCTGTGTCTCTCTCACCCTGTGTCTCTCTCTCTCACCCTGTCTCTCTCTCACCCTGTGTCCCTCTCACCCTGTGTCTCTCTCTCACCCTGTGTCTCTCTCTCACCCTGTGTCTCTCTCACCCTGTGTCTCTCTCTCACCCTGTGTCTCTCTCACCCTGTGTCTCTCTCTCTCACCCTGTGTCTCTCTCTCACCCTGTGTCTCTCTCTCTCACCCTGTGTCTCTCTCACCCTGTGTCTCTCTCTCTCACCCTGTGTCTCTCTCACCCTGTGTCTCTCTCTCACCCTGTGTCTCTCTCACCCTGTGTCTCTCTCTCTCACCCTGTGTCTCTCTCTCACCCTGTGTCTCTCTCTCACCCTGTGTCTCTCTCTCAACCTGTGTCTCTCTCACCCTGTGTCTCTCTCACCCTGTGTCTCTCTCTCACCCTGTGTCTCTCTTCTCTCACCCTGTGTCTCTCTCTCACCCTGTGTCTCTCTCTCACCCTGTGTCTCTCTCTCTCTCACCCTGTGTCTCTCTCACCCTGTGTCTCTCTCTCACCCTGTGTCTCTCTCTCACCCTGTGTCTCTCTCACCCTGTGTCTCTCTCTCTCACCCTGTGTCTCTCTCTCACCCTGTGTCTCTCTCTCTCACCCTGTGTCTCTCTCACCCTGTGTCTCTCTCTCTCACCCTGTGTCTCTCTCACCCTGTGTCTCCCTCTCTCTCACCCTGTGTCTCTCTCTCACCCTGTGTCTCTCTCTCACCCTGTGTCTCTCTCACCCTGTGTCTCTCTCTCTCACCCTGTGTCTCTCTCTCACCCTGTGTCTCTCTCTCTCACCCTGTGTCTCTCTCACCCTGTGTCTCTCTCACCCTGTGACTCTCTCACCCTGTGTGTCTCTCTCACCCTGTGTCTCTCTCTCTCACCCTGTGTCTCTCTCTCACCCTGGGTCTCTCTCACCCTGTGTCTCTCTCACCCTGTGTCTCTCTCTCGCCCTGTGTCTCTCTCTCAACCTGTGTCTCTCTCTCTCACCCTGTGTCTCTCTCACCCTGTGTCTCTCTCACCCTGTGTCTCTCTCTCTCACCCTGTGTCTCTCTCTCACCCTGTGTCTCTCTCTCACCCTGTGTCTCTCTCTCTCTCACCCTGTGTCTCTCTCTCTCACCCTGTGTCTCTCTCACCCTGTGTCTCTCTCACCCTGTGTCTCTCTCTCACCCTGTGTCTCTCTCTCACCCTGTGTCTCTCTCTCACCCTGTGTCTCTCTCACCCTGTGTCTCTCTCTCACCCTGTGTCTCTCTCTCACCCTGTCTCTCTCTCACCCTGTGTCTCTCTCACCCTGTGTCTCTCTCACCCTGTGTCTCTCTCTCTCACCCTGTGTCTCTCTCACCCTGTGTCTCTCTCACTCTGTGTCTCTCTCTCTCACCCTGTGTCTCTCTCACCCTGTCTCTCTCTCTCACCCTGTCTCTCTCTCTCTCACCCTGTGTCTCTCTCTCACCCTGTGTCTCTCTCACCCTGTGTCTCTCTCTCTCACCCTGTGTCTCTCTCTCTCACCCTGTGTCTCTCTCACCCTGTGTCTCTCTCACCCTGTGTCTCTCTCTCACCCTGTCTCTCTCTCTCACCCTGTGTCTCTCTCTCTCTCACCCTGTGTCTCTCTCTCACCCTGTGTCTCTCTCACCCTGTGTCTCTCTCTCACCCTGTGTCTCTCTCTCTCACCCTGTGTCTCTCTCACCCTGTGTCTCTCTCTCTCCCTGTGTCTCTCTCTCTCACCCTGTGTCTCTCTCTCTCACCCTGTGTCTCTCTCACCCTGTGTCTCTCTCTCACCCTGTGTCTCTCTCTCACCCTGTGTCTCTCTCACCCTGTGTCTCTCTCTCTCACCCTGTGTCTCTCTCTCTCACCCTGTGTCTCTCTCTCACCCTGTGTCTCTCTCTCACCCTGTGTCTCTCTCGCCCTGTGTCTCTCTCTCTCACCCTGTGTCTCTCTCTCACCCTGTGTCTCTCTCTCTCACCCTGTGTCTCTCTCACACTGTGTCGCTCTCTCTCACCCTGTGTCTCTCTCTCACCCTGTGTCTCGCTCTCTCAACCTGTGTCTCTCTCACCCTGTGTCTCTCTCTCACCCTCTGTCTCTCTCACCCTGTGTCTCTCTCACCCTGTGTCTCTCTCACCCTGTGTCTCTCTCTCTCATCCTGTGTCTCTCTCTCACCCTGTGTCTCTCTCTCTCTCTCTCTCTCTCACCCTGTGTCTCTCTCTCACCCTGTGTCTCTCTCACCCTGTGTCTCTCTCTCTCACCCTGTGTCTCTCTCTCTCACCCTGTGTCCCTCTCACCCTGTGTCTCTCTCTCTCACCCTGTGTCTCTCTCTCACCCTGTGTCTCTCTCTCTCACCCTGTGTCTCTCTCTCACCCTGTGTCTCTCTCTCTCACCCTGTGTCGCTCTCTCTCACCCTGTGACTCTCTCTCTCACCCTGTGTCTCTCTCACCCTGTGTCTCTCTCTCTCACCCTGTGTCTCTCTCACCCTGTGTCTCTCTCTCACCCTGTGTCTCTCTCTCACCCTGTGTCTCTCTCACCCTGTGTCTCTCTCTCTCACCCTGTGTCTCTCTCTCGCCCTGTGTCTCTCTCACCCTGTGTCTCTCTCTCTCAACCTGTGTCTCTCTCACCCTGTGTCTCTCTCACCCTGTGTCTCTCTCTCACCCTGTGTCTCTCTCTCTCACCCTGTGTCTCTCTCTCACCCTGTGTCTCTCTCTCACCCTGTGTCTCTCTCTCTCACCCTGTGTCTCTCTCACCCTGTGTCTCTCTCACCCTGTGTCTCTCTCTCTCACCCTGTGTCTCTCTCACCCTGTGTCTCTCTCACCCTGTGTCTCTCTCTCACCCTGTGTCTCTCTCTCTCAACCTGTGTCTCTCTCACCCTGTGTCTCTCTCACCCTGTGTCTCTCTCTCACCCTGTGTCTCTCTCTCTCACCCTGTGTCTCTCTCACCCTGTGTCTCTCTCTCTCACCCTGTGTCTCTCTCACCCTGTGTCTCTCTCACCCTGTGTCTCTCTCTCTCACCCTGTGTCTCTCTCACCCTGTGTCTCTCTCTCTCACCCTGTGTCTCTCTCACCCTGTGTCTCTCTCACCCTGTGTCTCTCTCACCCTGTGTCTCTCTCTCTCACCCTGTGTCTCTCTCTCACCCTGTGTCTCTCTCTCACCCTGTGTCTCTCTCACCCTGTGTCTCTCTCACCCTGTGTCTCTCTCTCACCCTGTGTCTCTCTCACCCTGTGTCTCTCTCTCACCCTGTGTCTCTCTCACCCTGTGTCTCTCTCTCACCCTGTGTCTCTCTCACCCTGTGTCGCTCTCTCTCACACTGTGTCTCTCTCACCCTGTGTCTCTCTCACCCTGTGTCTCTCTCTCTCACCCTGTGTCTCTCTCTCACCCTGTGTCTCTCTCTCACCCTCTGTGTCTCTGTCTCTCACCCTGTGTCTCTCTCTCTCACCCTGTGTCTCTCTCACCCTGTGTCTCTCTCTCTCTCACCCTGTGTCTCTCTCTCACCCTGTGTCTCTCTCTCTCACCCTGTGTCTCTCTCTCTCACCCTGTGTCTCTCTCACCCTGTGTCTCTCTCTCACCCTGTGTCTCTCTCTCTCGCCCTGTGTCTCTCTCACCCTGTGTCTCTCTCTCTCACCCTGTGTCTCTCTCACCCTGTGTCTCTCACTCTCACCCTGTGTCTCTCTCTCTCACCCTGTGTCTCTCTCTCTCACCCTGTGTCTCTCTCTCACCCTGTGTCTCTCTCACCCTGTGTCTCTCTCACCCTGTGTCTCTCTCTCTCACCCTGTGTCTCTCTCTCTCTCACCCTGTGTCTCTCTCTCACCCTGTGTCTCTCTCACCCTGTGTCTCTCTCACCCTGTGTCTCTCTCTCTCACCCTGTGTCTCTCTCTCTCACCCTGTGTCTCTCTCTCTCACTCTGTGTCTCTCTCTCACCCTGTGTCTCTCTCTCTCACCCTGTCTCTCTCTCACCCTGTGTCTCTCTCTCACCCTGTGTCTCTCTCTCACCCTCTGTGTCTCTCTCTCACCCTGTGTCTCTCTCTCTCACCCTGTGTCTCTCTCTCTCGCCCTGTGACTCTCTCACCCTGTGTGTCTCTCTCACCCTGTGTCTCTCTCTCTCGCCCTGTGTCTCTCTCACCCTGTGTCTCTCTCTCACCCTGTGTCTCTCTCTCACCCTGTGTCTCTCTCACCCTGTGTCTCTCTCTCTCACCCTGTGTCTCTCTCACCCTGTGTCTCTCTCTCTCACCCTGTGTCTCTCTCTCACCCTGTGTCTCTCTCACCCTGTGTCTCTCTCTCTCACCCTGTGTCTCTCTCTCTCACCCTGTGTCTCTCTCGCCCTGTGTCTCTCTCTCTCACCCTGTGTCTCTCTCTCTCACCCTGTGTCTCTCTCACCCTGTGTCTCTCTCTCTCACCCTGTGTCTCTCTCACCCTGTGTCTCTCTCACCCTGTGTCTCTCTCTCACCCTGTGTCCCTCTCACCCTGTGTCTCTCTCTCTCACCCTGTGTCTCTCTCACCCTGTGTCTCTCTCTCACCCTGTGTCTCTCTCACCCTGTGTCTCTCTCTCTCACCCTGTGTCTCTCTCTCTCACCCTGTGTCTCTCTCTCACCCTGTGTCTCTCTCTCCCTGTGTCTCTCTCACCCTGTGTCTCTCTCACCCTGTGTCTCTCTCTCACCCTGTGTCTCTCTCTCTCACCCTGTGTCTCTCACTCTCACCCTGTGTCTCTCTCTCTCACCCTGTGTCTCTCTCTCTCACCCTGTGTCTCTCTCTCACCCTGTGTCTCTCTCACCCTGTGTCTCTCTCACCCTGTGTCTCTCTCTCTCACCCTGTGTCTCTCTCTCACCCTGTGTCTCTCTCTCTCACCCTGTGTCTCTCTCTCACCCTGTGTCTCTCTCACCCTGTGTCTCTCTCACCCTGTGTCTCTCTCTCACCCTGTGTCTCTCTCTCTCACCCTGTGTCTCTCTCTCTCACTCTGTGTCTCTCTCTCACCCTGTGTCTCTCTCTCTCACCCTGTGTCTCTCTCTCGCCCTGTGTCTCTCTCTCTCATCCTGTCTCTCTCTCACCCTGTGTCTCTCTCACCCTGTGTCTCTCTCTCTCACCCTGTGTCTCTCTCTCACCCTGTGTCTCTCTCTCACCCTGTGTCTCTCTCTCACCCTCTGTGTCTCTCTCACCCTGTGTCTCTCTCTCACCCTGTGTCTCTCTCACCCTGTGTCTCTCTCTCTCACCCTGTGTCTCTCTCTCTCGCCCTGTGACTCTCTCACCCTGTGTGTCTCTCTCACCCTGTGTCTCTCTCTCTCGCCCTGTGTCTCTCTCACCCTGTGTCTCTCTCTCACCCTGTGTCTCTCTCTCACCCTGTGTCTCTCTCACCCTGTGTCTCTCTCTCTCACCCTGTGTCTCTCTCACCCTGTGTCTCTCTCTCTCACCCTGTGTCTCTCTCTCACCCTGTGTCTCTCTCACCCTGTGTCTCTCTCTCTCACCCTGTGTCTCTCTCTCTCACCCTGTGTCTCTCTCGCCCTGTGTCTCTCTCTCTCACCCTGTGTCTCTCTCTCTCACCCTGTGTCTCTCTCACCCTGTGTCTCTCTCTCTCGCCCTGTGTCTCTCTCACCCTGTGTCTCTCTCTCTCACCCTGTGTCTCTCTCACCCTGTGTCTCTCTCACCCTGTGTCTCTCTCTCACCCTGTGTCCCTCTCACCCTGTGTCTCTCTCTCTCACCCTGTGTCTCTCTCACCCTGTGTCTCTCTCACCCTGTGTCTCTCTCACCCTGTGTCTCTCTCTCACCCTGTGTCTCTCTCACCCTGTGTCTCTCTCTCTCACCCTGTGTCTCTCTCTCACCCTGTGTCTCTCTCTCTCACCCTGTGTCTCTCTCTCAACCTGTGTCTCTCTCACCCTGTGTCTCTCTCACCCTGTGTCTCTCTCTCTCACCCTGTGTCTCTCTCACCCTGTGTCTCTCTCTCACCCTGTGTCTCTCTCTCTCACCCTGTGTCTCTCTCACCCTGTGTCTCTCTCACCCTGTGTCTCTCTCTCACCCTGTGTCTCTCTCACCCTGTGTCTCTCTCTCTCACCCTGTGTCTCTCTCACCCTGTGTCTCTCTCACCCTGTGTCTCTCTCACCCTGTGTCTCTCTCTCACCCTGTGTCCCTCTCACCCTGTGTCTCTCTCTCTCACCCTGTGTCTCTCTCTCTCACCCTGTGTCTCTCTCACCCTGTGTCTCTCTCTCTCACCCTGTGTCTCTCTCACCCTGTGTCTCTCTCTCACCCTGTGTCTCTCTCTCTCTCACCCTGTGTCTCTCTCACCCTGTGTCTCTCTCACCCTGTGTCTCTCTCTCACCCTGTGTCTCTCTCTCTCTCACCCTGTGTCTCTCTCACCCTGTGTCTCTCTCTCACCCTGTGTCTCTCTCACCCTGTGTCTCTCTCTCTCACCCTGTGTCTCTCTCTCACCCTGTGTCTCTCTCTCTCACCCTGTGTCTCTCTCTCAACCTGTGTCTCTCTCACCCTGTGTCTCTCTCACCCTGTGTCTCTCTCACCCTGTGTCTCTCTCTCTCACCCTGTGTCTCTCTCACCCTGTGTCTCTCTCTCACCCTGTGTCTCTCTCTCTCACCCTGTGTCTCTCTCACCCTGTGTCTCCCTCTCTCTCACCCTGTGTCTCTCTCACCCTGTGTCTCTCTCTCACCCTGTGTCTCTCTCTCACCCTGTGTCTCTCTCACCCTGTGTCTCTCTCTCACCCTGTGTCTCTCTCACCCTGTGTCTCTCTCTCACCCTGTGTCTCTCTCTCTCACCCTGTGTCTCTCTCTCACCCTGTGTCTCTCTCTCTCACCCTGTGTCTCTCTCACCCCTGTGTCTCTCTCTCTCACCCTGTGTCCTCTCTCTCTCACCCTGTGTCTCTCTCACCCTGTGTCTCTCTCTCTCACCCTGTGTCTCTCTCACCCTGTGTCTCTCTCTCTCACCCTGTGTCTCTCTCTCTCACCCTGTGTCTCTCTCACCCTGTGTCTCTCTCTCACCCTGTGTCTCTCTCTCACCCTGTGTCTCTCTCACCCTGTGTCTCTCTCTCTCACCCTGTGTCTCTCTCTCACCCTGTGTCTCTCTCTCTCACCCTGTGTCTCTCTCTCACCCTGTGTCTCTCTCACCCTGTGTCTCTCTCTCACCCTGTGTCTCTCTCTCTCACCCTGTGTCTCTCTCACCCTGTGTCTCCCTCTCTCTCACCCTGTGTCTCTCTCACCCTGTGTCTCTCTCTCACCCTGTGTCTCTCTCTCACCCTGTGTCTCTCTCACCCTGTGTCTCTCTCTCTCACACTGTGTCTCTCTCACCCTGTGTCTCTCTCTCTCACCCTGTGTCTCTCTCTCACCCTGTGTCTCCCTCTCTCACCCTGTGTCTCTCTCACCCTGTGTCTCTCTCACCCTGTGACTCTCTCACCCTGTGTGTCTCTCTCACCCTGTGTCTCTCTCTCTCACCCTGTGTCTCTCTCTCACCCTGTGTCTCTCTCTCACCCTGTCTCTCTCTCTCACCCTGTGTCTCTCTCTCTCACCCTGTGTCTCTCTCACCCTGTGTCTCTCTCTCTCGCCCTGTGTCTCTCTCACCCTGTGTCTCTCTCACCTGTGTCTCTCTCACCTGTGTCTCTCTCTCACCCTGTGTCTCTCTCACCCTGTGTCTCTCTCACCCTGTGTCTCTCTCTCTCACCCTGTGTCTCTCTCTCTCTCACCCTGTGTCTCTCTCTCACCCTGTGTCTCTCTCTCTCACCCTGTGTCTCTCTCTCTCACTCTGTGTCTCTCTCTCACCCTGTGTCTCTCTCTCTCACCCTGTGTCTCTCTCTCACCCTGTGTCTCTCTCTCACCCTGTGTCTCTCTCACCCTCTGTGTCTCTCTCACCCTGTGTCTCTCTCTCACCCTGTGTCTCTCTCACCCTGTGTCTCTCTCTCTCACCCTGTGTCTCTCTCTCTCGCCCTGTGACTCTCTCACCCTGTGTGTCTCTCTCACCCTGTGTCTCTCTCTCTCGCCCTGTGTCTCTCTCACCCTGTGTCTCTCTCCTCCACCCTGTGTCTCTCTCTCACCCTGTGTCTCTCTCACCCTGTGTCTCTCTCTCTCACCCTGTGTCCTCTCTCACCCTGTGTCTCTCTCTCTCACCCTGTGTCTCTCTCTCACCCTGTGTCTCTCTCACCCTGTGTCTCTCTCTCTCACCCTGTGTCTCTCTCGCCCTGTGTCTCTCTCTCACCCTGTGTCTCTCTCTCTCACCCTGTGTCTCTCTCTCACCCTGTGTCTCTCTCACCCTGTGTCTCTCTCACCCTGTGTCTCTCTCTCTCACCCTGTGTCTCTCTCACCCTGTGTCTCTCTCTCTCGCCCTGTGTCTCTCTCACCCTGGTCTCTCTCTCTCACCCTGTGTCTCTCTCACCCTGTGTCTCTCTCTCGCCCTGTGTCTCTCTCACCCTGTGTCTCTCTCACCCTGTGTCTCTCTCACCCTGTGTCTCTCTCTCTCACCCTGTGTCTCTCTCTCACCCTGTGTCTCTCTCTCTCACCCTGTGTCTCTCTCTCAACCTGTGTCTCTCTCACCCTGTGTCTCTCTCACCCTGTGTCTCTCTCACCCTGTGTCTCTCTCTCTCACCCTGTGTCTCTCTCACCCTGTGTCTCTCTCTCACCCTGTGTCTCTCTCACCCTGTGTCTCTCTCTCTCACCCTGTGTCTCTCTCACCCTGTGTCTCTCTCACCCTGTGTCTCTCTCTCACCCTGTGTCCCTCTCACCCTGTGTCTCTCTCTCTCACCCTGTGTCTCTCTCACCCTGTGTCTCTCTCTCACCCTGTGTCTCTCTCTCACCCTGTGTCCCTCTCACCCTGTGTCTCTCTCTCACCCTGTGTCTCTCTCACCTGTGTCTCTCTCACCCTGTGTCTCTCTCTCACCCTGTGTCTCTCTCACCCTGTGTCTCTCTCTCACCCTGTGTCCCTCTCACCCTGTGTCTCTCTCTCACCCTGTGTCTCTCTCACCCTGTGTCTCTCTCTCTCACCCTGTGTCTCTCTCTCACCCTGTGTCTCTCTCTCTCACCCTGTGTCTCTCTCTCAACCTGTGTCTCTCTCTCACCTGTGTCTCTCTCACCCTGTGTCTCTCTCACCCTGTGTCTCTCTCTCTCACCCTGTGTCTCTCTCACCCTGTGTCTCTCTCTCACCCTGTGTCTCTCTCTCTCACCCTGTGTCTCTCTCACCCTGTGTCTCCCTCTCTCTCACCCTGTGTCTCTCTCACCCTGTGTCTCTCTCTCACCCTGTGTCTCTCTCACCCTGTGTCTCTCTCTCTCACCCTGTGTCTCTCTCTCAACCCTGTGTCTCTCTCACCCTGTGTCTCTCTCTCACCCTGTGTCTCTCTCTCACCCTGTGTCTCTCTCTCACCCTGTGTCTCTCACCTGTGTCTCTCTCTCACCCTGTGTCTCTCTCTCACCCTGTGTCTCTCTCTCTCACCCTGTGTCTCTCTCACCCTGTGTCTCTCTCTCTCACCCTGTGTCTCTCTCACCCTGTGTCTCCCTCTCTCTCACCCTGTGTCTCTCTCACCCTGTGTCTCTCTCTCACCCTGTGTCTCTCTCTCTCACCCTGTGTCTCTCTCTCACCCTGTGTCTCTCTCTCTCACCCTGTGTCTCTCTCACCCTGTGTCTCTCTCACCCTGTGACTCTCTCACCCTGTGTGTCTCTCTCACCCTGTGTCTCTCTCTCACCCTGTGTCTCTCTCACCCTGTGTCTCTCTCTCTCACCCTGTGTCTCTCTCTCACCCTGTGTCTCTCTCACCCTGTGTCTCTCTCTCTCACCCTGTGTCTCTCTCACCCTGTGTCTCTCTCTCTCACCCTGTGTCTCTCTCTCAACCCTGTGTCTCTCTCTCACCCTGTGTCTCTCTCTCACCCTGTGTCTCTCTCACCCTGTGTCTCTCTCACCCTGTGTCTCTCTCACCCTGTGTCTCTCTCTCACCCTGTGTCTCTCTCACCCTGTGTCCTCTCTCACCCTGTGTCTCTCTCTCTCACCCTGTGTCTCTCTCACCCTGTGTCTCTCTCTCTCACCCTGTGTCTCTCTCTCACCCTGTGTCTCTCTCTCACCCTGTGTCTCTCTCTCACCCTGTGTCTCTCTCACCCTGTGTCTCTCTCACCCTGTGTCTCTCTCACCCTGTGTCTCTCACTCTCACCCTGTGTCTCTCTCACCCTGTGTCTCTCTCACCCTGTGTCTCTCTCACCCTGTGTCTCTCTCTCACCCTGTGTCTCTCTCTCTCACCCTGTGTCTCTCTCTCTCACCCTGTGTCTCTCTCTCTCACCCTGTGTCTCTCTCACCCTGTGTCTCTCTCGCCCTGTGTCTCTCTCTCACCCTGTGTCTCTCTCTCTCACCCTGTGTCTCTCTCACCCTGTGTCTCTCTTCACCCTGTGTCTCTCTCTCTCACCCTGTGTCTCTCTCTCACCCTGTGTCTCTCTCTCTCTCACCCTTGTCTCTCCTCTCACCTGTGTCTCTCTCACCCTGTGTCTCTCTCAGCCTGTGTCTCTCTCTCTCACCCTGTGTCTCTCTCTCTCACCCTGTGTCTCTCTCACCCTGTGTCTCTCTCTCACCCTGTGTCTCTCTCACCCTGTGTCTCTCTCTCTCACCCTGTGTCTCTCTCTCTCACCCTGTGTCTCTCTCTCACCCTGTGTCTCTCTCACCCTGTGTCTCTCTCACCCTGTGTCTCTCTCTCTCACCCTGTGTCTCTCTCTCTCACCCTGTGTCTCTCTCACCCTGTGTCTCTCTCACCCGTGTCTCTCTCACCCTGTGTCTCTCTCTCTCACCCTGTGTCTCTCTCTCTCACCCTGTGTCTCTCACTCTCACCCTGTGTCTCTCTCTCTCTCCCTGTGTCTCTCTCTCACCCTGTGTCTCTCTCTCTCACCCTGTGTCTCTCTCTCTCACCCTGTGTCTCTCTCACCCTGTGTCTCTCTCTCACCCTGTGTCTCTCTCACCCTGTGTCTCTCTCACCCTGTGTCTCTCTCTCTCACCCTGTGTCTCTCTCTCTCACCCTGTGTGTCTCTCACCCTGTGTCTCTCTCTCTCACCCTGTGTCTCTCTCTCTCACCCTGTGTGTCTCTCACCCTGTGTCTCTCTCTCTCACCCTGTGTCTCTCTCACCCTGTGTCTCTCTCTCTCACCCTGTGTCTCTCTCGCCCTGTGTCTCTCTCACCCTGTGTCTCTCACCCTGTGTCTCTCTCTCTCACCCTGTGACTCTCTCACCCTGTGTCTCTCTCTCTCACCCCTGTGTCTCTCTCACCCTGTGTCTCTCTCTCTCACCCTGTGTCTCTCTCACCCTGTGTCTCTCTCTCACCCTGTGTCTCTCTCACCATGTGTCTCTCTCACCCTGTGTCCTCTCTCTCACCCTGTGTCTCTCTCTCTCACCCTGTGTCTCTCTCACCCTGTGTCTCTCTCTCTCCCTGTGTCTCTCTCTCACCCTGTGTCTCTCTCACCCTGTGTCTCTCTCTCACCCTGAGTCTCTCTCACCCTGTGTCTCTCTCTCACCCTGTGTCTCTCTCACCCTGTGTCTCTCTCTCACCCTGTGTCTCTCTCACCCTGTGTCTCTCTCACCCTGTGTCTCTCTCTGTCACCCTGTGTCTCTCTCTCACCCTGTGTCTCTCTCTCTCACCCTGTGTCTCTCTCACCCTGTGTCTCTCTCACACCCTGTGTCTCTCTCTCTCACCCTGTGTCTCTCTCTCTCACCCTGTGTCTCTCTCACCCTGTGTCTCTCTCTCTCACCCTGTGTCTCTCTCACCTGTGTCTCTCTCGCCCTGTGTCTCTCTCACCCTGTGTCTCTCTCACCCTGTGTCTCTCTCTCTCACCCTGTGTCTCTCTCACCCTGTGTCTCTCTCTCACCCTGTGTCTCTCTCACCCTGTGTCTCTCTCACCCTGTGTCTCTCTCACCCTGTGTCTCTCTCTCTCACCCTGTGTCTCTCTCTCCACCCTGTGTCTCTCTCTCTCACCCTGTGTCTCTCTCTCACCCTGTGTGTCTCTCTCACCCTGTGTCTCTCTCACCCTGTGTCTCTCTCACCCTGTGTCTCTCTCTCTCACCCTGTGTCTCTCTCTCTCACCCTGTGTCTCTCTCTCACCCTGTGTCTCTCTCACCCTGTGTCTCTCTCACCCTGTGTCTCTCTCTCACCCTGTGTCTCTCTCTCTCACCCTGTGTCTCTCTCTCTCACCCTGTGTCTCTCTCACCCTGTGTCTCTCTCTCTCACCCTGTGTCTCTCTCACCCTGTGTCTCTCTCTCTCACCCTGTGTCTCTCTCACCCTGTGTCTCTCTCTCTCACCCTGTGTCTCTCTCTCTCACCCTGTGTCTCTCTCTCACCCTGTGTCTCTCTCACCCTGTGTCTCTCTCTCTCACCCTGTGTCCTCTCTCTCACCCTGTGTCTCTCTCTCTCACCCTGTGTCTCTCTCTCACCCCTGTGTCTCCTCTCTCACCCTGTGTCTCTCTCTCACCCTGTGTCTCTCTCACCCTGTGTCTCTCTCTCACCCTGTGTCCTCTCTCACCCTGTGTCTCTCTCTCTCACCCTGTGTCTCTCTCACCCCTGTGTCTCTCTCACCCTGTGTCTCTCTCTCTCACCCTGTGTCTCTCTCTCACCCTGTGTCTCTCTCACCCTGTGTCTCTCTCTCTCACCCTGTGTCTCTCTCCACCCTGTGTCTCTCTCACCCTGTGTCTCTCTCTCTCACCCTGTGTCTCTCTCACCCTGTCTCTCTCTCACCCTGTGTCTCTCTCACCCTGTGTCCCTCTCTCTCACCCTGTCTCTCTCTCACCCTGTGTCTCTCTCACCCTGTGTCTCTCTCTCTCACCCTGTGTCTCTCTCTCACCCTGTGTCTCTCTCACCCTGTGTCTCTCTCTCTCACCCTGTGTCTCTCTCACCCTGTGTCTCTCTCACCCTGTGTCTCTCTCACCCTGTGTCTCTCTCTCTCACCCTGTGTCTCTCTCTCTCACCCTGTGTCTCTCTCACCCTGTGTCACTCTCACCCTGTGTCTCTCTCTCACCCTGTGTCTCTCTCTCTCACCCTGTGTCTCTCTCTCTCACCCTGTGTCTCTCTCACCCTGTGTCACTCTCACCCTGTGTCTCTCTCTCACCCTGTGTCTCTCTCTCACCCTGTGCCTCTCTCTAACCCTGTGTCTCTCTCTCACCCTGTGTCTCTCTCACCCTGTGTCTCTCTCACCCTGTGTCTCTCTCTCACCCTGTGTCTCTCTCTCTCACCCTGTGTCTCTCTCTCCCTGGTCTCTCTCTCTCACCCTGGTCTCTCTCACCCTGTGTCTCTCTCTCACCTGTGTCTCTCTCTCTCACCCTGTGTCTCTCTCACCCTGTGTCTCTCTCACCCTGTGTCTCTCTCACCCTGTGTCTCTCTCTCACCCTGTGTCTCTCTCTCTCACCCTGTGTCTCTCTCACCCCTGTGTCTCTCTCTCACCCTGTGTCTCTCTCACCCTGTGTCTCTCTCACCCTGTGTCTCTCTCTCACCCTGTGTCTCTCTCTCTCACCCTGTGTCTCTCTCACCCTGTGTCTCTCTCTCTCACCCTGTGTCTCTCTCTCTCACCCTGTGTCTCTCTCTCTCACCCTGTGTCTCTCTCTCACCTGTGTCTCTCTCACCCTGTGTCTCTCTCTCTCACCCTGTGTCTCTCTCACCCTGTGTCTCTCTCTCACCCTGTGTCTCTCTCACCCTGTGTCTCTCTCTCTCACACTGTGTCTCTCTCACCCTGTGTCTCTCTCACCCTGTGTCTCTCTCACCCTGTGTCTCTCTCACCCTGTGTCTCTCTCTACCCTGTGTCTCTCTCACCCTGTGTCTCTCACCCTGTGTCTCTCTCTCTCACCCTGTGTCTCTCTCACCCTGTGTCTCTCTCTCTCACCCGTGTCTCTCTCTCACCCTGTGTCTCTCTCTCACCCTGTGTCTCTCTCTCACCCTGTGTCTCCTCTCTCTCACCCTGTGTCTCTCTCACCCTGTGTCTCTCTCACCCTGTGTCTCTCTCTCACCCTGTGTCTCTCTCACCCTGTGTCTCTCTCTCTCACCCTGTGTCTCTCTCACCCTGTGTCTCTCTCTCTCACCTGTGTCTCTCTTGCCCTGTGTCTCTCTCTCTCACCCTGTGTCTCTCTCACCCTGTGTCTCTCTCACCCTGTGTCTCTCTCACCCTGTGTCTATCTCACCCTGTGTCTCTCTCTCACCCTGTGTCTCTCTCACCCTGTGTCTCTCTCTCACCCTGTGTCTCTCTCTCACCCTGTGTCTCTCTCTCTCGCCCTGTGTCTCTCTCACCCTGTGTCTCTCTCTCTCCCTGTGTCTCTCTCTCTCACCCTGTGTCTCTCTCACCCTGTGTCTCTCTCACCCTGTGTCTCTCTCTCACCCTGTGTCTCTCTCACCCTGTGTCTCTCTCTCTCACCCTGTGTCTCTCTCACCCTGTGTCTCTCTCTCTCACCCTGTGTCTCTCTCACCCTGTGTCTCTCTCACCCTGTGTCTCTCTCACTCTGTGTCTCTCTCTCACCCTGTGTCTCTCTCACCCTGTGTCTCTCTCACCCTGTGTCTCTCTCACCCTGTGTCTCCTCTCTCACCCTGTGTCTCTCTCTCTCACCCTGTGTCTCTCTCTCTCACCTGTGTCTCTCTCATCCTGTGTCTCTCTCACCCTGTGTCTCTCTCTCTCACCCTGTGTCTCTCTCACCCTGTGTCTCTCTCTCTCACCCTGTGTCTCTCTCACCCTGTGTCTCTCTCACCCTGTGTCTCTCTCTCACCCTGTGTCTCTCTCACCCTGTGTCTCTCTCTCACCCTGTGTCTCTCTCACCCTGTGTCTCTCTCACCCTGTGTCTCTCTCACCCTGTGTCTCTCTCACCCTGTGTCTCTCTCGCCCTGTGTCTCTCTCACCCTGTGTCTCTCTCTCACCCTGTGTCTCTCTCTCTCACCCTGTGTCTCTCTCTCTCACCCTGTGTCTCTCTCACCCTGTGTCTCTCTCTCTCACCCTGTGTCTCTCTCACCCTGTGTCTCTCTCTCACCCTGTGTCTCTCTCTCACCCTGTGTCTCTCTCACCCTGTGTCTCTCTCACCCTGTGTCTCTCTCTCTCACCCTGTCTCTCTCTCTCACCCTGTGTCTCTCTCACCCTGTGTCTCTCTCTCACCCTGTGTCTCTCTCACCCTGTGTCTCTCTCTCACCCTGTGTCTCTCTCTCTCACCCTGTGTCTCTCTCTCACCCTGTGTCTCTCTCACCCTGTGTCTCTCTCTCTCTCACCCTGTGTCTCTCTCACCCTGTGTCTCTCTCACCCTGTTGTCTCTCTCTCACCCTGTGTCTCTCTCTCTCACCCTGTGTCTCTCTCACCCTGTGTCTCTCTCACCCTGTGTCTCTCTCACCCTGTGTCTCTCTCACCCTGTGTCTCTGTCTCTCACCTGTGTCTCTCTCTCTCTCACCCTGTGTCTCTCTCTCACCCCTGTGTCTCTCTCTCTCACCCTGTGTCTCTCTCTCACCCTGTGTCTCTCTCACCCTGTGTCTCTCTCACCCTGTGTCTCTCTCACCCTGTGTCTCTCTCTCTCACCCTGTGTCTCTCTCACCCTGTGTCTCTCTCTCTCACCCTGTGTCTCTCTCTCACCCTGTGTCTCTCTCTCTCACCCTGTGTCTCTCTCACCCTGTGTCTCTCTCTCACCCTGTGTCTCTCTCTCACCCTGTGTCTCTCTCACCCTGTGTCTCTCTCTCACCCTGTGTCTCTCTCACCCTGTGTCTCTCTCTCTCACCCTGTGTCTCTCTCACCCTGTGTCTCTCTCACCCTGTGTCTCTCTCTCTCACCCTGTGTCTCTCTCTCACCCTGTGTCTCTCTCTCTCACCCTGTGTCTCTCTCACCCTGTGTCTCTCTCACCCTGTGTCTCTCTCTCTCACCCTGTGTCTCTCTCACCCTGTGTCTCTCTCTCACCCTGTGTCTCTCTCACCCTGTGTCTCTCTCACCCTGTGTCTCTCTCTCACCCTGTGTCTCTCTCTCTCACCCTGTGTCTCTCTCTCACCCTGTGTCTCTCTCTCTCACCCTGTGTCTCTCTCTCACCCTGTGTCTCTCTCTCTCACCCTGTGTCTCTCTCTCTCACCCTGTGTCTCTCTCTCACCCTGTGTCTCTCTCACCCTGTGTCTCTCTCTCCTCACCCTGTGTCTCTCTCACCCTGTGTCTCTCTCACCCTGTGTCTCTCTCACCCTGTGTCTCTCTCTCTCACCCTGTGTCTCTCTCTCTCTCACCCTGTGTCTCTCTCACCCTGTGTCTCTTCTCTCACACCTGTGTCTCTCTCTCTCTCACCCTGTGTCTCTCTCACCCTGTGTCTTTCTCACCCTGTGTCTCTCTCTCACCCTGTGTCTCTCTCACCCTGTGTCTCTCTCACCCTGTGTCTCTCTCACCCTGTGTCTCTCTCTCTCACCCTGTGTCTCTCTCACCCTGTGTCTCTCTCTCACCCTGTGTCTCTCTCTCTCACCCTGTGTCTCTCTCACCCTGTGTCTCTCTCTCACCCTGTGTTCTCTCTCTCTCACCCTGTGTCTCTCTCTCACCCTGTGTCTCTCTCACCCTGTGTCTCTCTCTCACCCTGTGTCTCTCTCACCCTGTGTCTCTCTCTCTCACCCTGTGTCTCTCTCACCCTGTGTCTCTCTCTCTCACCCTGTGTCTCTCTCTCTCACCCTGTGTCTCTCTCACCCTGTGTCTCTCTCTCACCCTGTGTCTCTCTCTCTCACCCTGTGTCTCTCTCTCTCACCCTGTGTCTCTCTCACCCTGTGTCTCTCTCACCCTGTGTCTCTCTCACCCTGTGTCTCTCTCTCTCGCCCTGTGTCTCTCTCTCACCCTGTGTCTCTCTCACCCTGTGTCTCTCTCACCCTGTGTCCTCTCTCACCCTGTGTCTCTCTCTCTCTCGCCCTGTGTCTCTCTCTCACCCTGTGTCTCTCTCACCCTGTGTCTCTCTCTCACCCTGTATCTCTCTCACCCTGTGTCTCTCTCACCCTGTGTCTCTCTCACCCTCTGTCTCTCTCACCCTGTGTCTCTCTCTCACCCTGTGTCTCTCTCTCTCCCCTGTGTCTCTCTCACCCTGTGTCTCTCTCTCTCACCCCTGTGTCTCTCTCTCACCCTGTGTCTCTCTCACCCTGTGTCTCTCTCTCTCACCCTGTGTCTCTCTCACCCTGTGTCTCTCTCACCCTGTGTCTCTCTCACCCTGTGTCTCTCTCTCTCACCCTGTGTCTCTCTCACCCTGTGTCCTCTCTCTCTCACCCTGTGTCTCTCTCTCACCCTGTGTCTCTCTCTCTCACCCTGTGTCTCTCTCACCCTGTGTCTCTCTCTCTCACCCTGTGTCTCTCTCTCACCCTGTGTCTCTCTCACCCTGTGTCTCTCTCTCACCCTGTCTCTCTCTCTCACCCTGTGTCTCTCTCTCTCACCCTGTGTCTCTCTCCCTCTCAGTCTCTCTCTCTGTCTCTCTGTCTGTCTGTCTCTCTCTCCCCCCCTCTCTCTCTCCCTCTCTCTCCCTCAGTACCCCTCTCTCTCTCAGTCTCTTTGTCTGTGCGTCTCTCTCTCTCGGTGTCTCTCTCTCTCGGTGTCTCTCTCTCTTTCTCTCTGAGTCTCTCTCTCTCTCTTTCTCTCTGAGTCTCTCTCTCTCTCTCAGTGTCTCTCTGCGTCTCTCTCTCTCTCTTTCTCTCTGCGTCTCTCTCTCTCTCTCGGTGTCTCTCTCTCTTGGAGGATAGCGGGATGCGAGGGGAGGGGTATTGAGGGGAGGGGGATAGGAGGGGAAGGGGATTGAGGGGAGGGGACAGGAGGGGAGGTGAATTGAGGGGAGGGGAATAGGAGGGGAGGGGGATTGAGGGGAGGGGGATTGAGTGTAGAGGGATTGAGGGGAGGGGGATAGGAGGGGAGGTGGATTGAGGGGAGGGGATTAAGGGGAAGGGGATAGGAGGGGAGGGGATTGAGGGGAGGGGGATTGAGGGGAGGGTGATTGAGTGGAGAGGGATTGAGGGGAGGGGGATAGGAGGGGAGGTGGATTGAGGGGATTGGGATTAAGGGGAAGGGGATAGGAGGGGAGGGGGATTGAGGGGAGGGGGATTGGAGGAGAAGGGGATTGAGGGGAGGGGACAGGAGGGGAGGGGGATTGAGAGGAGGGGGATTGGAGGGGAGGGGGATTGAGGGGAGGGGGATTGAGGGGAGGGGAGGCGAGTGAGAGTTGCTGACACAGAGTGATGATGACCTGCTTACAGCGGCTGCTCCCTGCTCTGCTTCATTAATGAGTGAGAAAAGGTCATGTCTGTCTTAATCCCTGATCCTCTGACAGGGGCCAGCCTGGAGACTAATCGTCTGTCTCCATGTCCTGCATCATTCGAATTTTACAGCAGACACTGAGCTGGGGGACAGCGGGTACAAAGGGGCAGGGAGAGGGACAGAGGGAGAGAGAGAGACTGAGAGAGAGCGGGAGAGAGAGACAGAGAGAGACAGAGACAGAGAGAGAGACTGAGAGAGAGCGGGAGAGAGAGACAGAGAGAGACAGAGACAGAGAGAGAGACAGAGACAGAGAGAGAGGAGAGAGAGAGACAGAGAGAGACAGAGACAGAGAGAGAGAGACAGAGACAGAGAGAAACAGGCCAAGAAAGACAGATAGAGTAGTAAAAGCAGATAGGAGGAGGCAGAGACAGAGAGACAGGCAGAGAAAGAGAGAGAGAAAGAGAGAGGGAGCGAGAGAGATAGACAAACAGAGGCAGGGACAGGGAGCAAGATAGAGAGAGAGACACAGGAGGATAGAGAGCAAAAGCAGAGAAAGAGAGAGACACGGAGAGAGATAGAGTGATAGATAGAGAGAGGCACAGAGTATGTGAGGGAGAGAGAGAGAGCAAGACAGAGAGGTCACTAAGTTGCTGATGTCAATTCTCTAAGACGTTCCAAATCCACTTCCTGGCACTGTTCCGATCAAATAGGATTAATTTCCAGTCCGACAACAGCCTTGTTTACAGACACCACAGCAGGGATAAGGGAGCTTTACTCTGTATCTATCTAACCCCGTGCTGTCCCTGTCCTGGGAGTGTTTGATGGGGACAGTGTAGAGGGATTTACTCTGTATCTAACCCCGTGCTGTACCTGTCCTGGGAGTGTTTGATGGGGACGGTGTAGAGGGAGATTTACTCTGTATCTAACCCCGTGCTGTACCTGTCCTGGGAGTGTTTGATGGGGACAGAGTAGAGGGAGCTTTACTCTGTATCTAACCCCGTGCTGTACCTGTCCTGGGAGTGTTTGATGGG